>MU225944.1:376625-410763 GCA_018584345.1 Thuja plicata
GTGCATCACATCTAAAATCCTTTTGTAGAAGGTGGACTTAACTGTTCTTTCCAAATCTCTTAATAGAGTGCACACTTAACAGTGTTGCTAAAGCTTCAAACAAAGTAGATCTTAACAAGTCTCCACTGTAATACTCGTAATAGGATAGGTCATCAAAAGTGACCGAATGTAAGCCTTAACCGGCCCCTTCTTATCTATAGATAGTGAAGTCTTGTGGGTAACAATCCCCACCGCAGTTTTTACTTCCTAACAGGAGTTTTTTGTGATATCATATCTTGTGTCATGTGTTATCTATTTTCATGAATGTTTCTGTTATGATTACATACTAAAGAATTTATGATATGATTTCATATGCATAAAGAAAGATGAATAGTTAGATAAGATAACTTACAAACTGATGATTAAGGGTTAATGGGCTAACCAAGAAAATTTTTAGAGGTACTGATTCACCCCTCCCCTCTCAGTACATCATCTCAATATAATTCCAACATCTTCTCCAAGTCTGATAGGTGTGCTTCAATTATGGATAGCTTAGGAGTGATAAAACTCTTCAGCAAATTGAATCTAGTCAGTACTCTCCCTTTCTCATTATCCAATATATCCAGTTTTTCCAATAATCTTGTTACTTCCTTGTCTAATTTTGTTACAGATTGTGAAGAGGTCTCACAACTATCGATCATATTATTCAAAGTTTCCCTTTCCTTGGAAATGATGTCTTCAATGTTCTGAACATACCTAATAGGATTCATGAAGTAACTAAATAGCTTTCTTCCATGTCCAATGAAACTCTTAGCATTTGCAGTGGTGGTTTTCAAAATTCTCAAGTTCCAAGAGATGGACTTGCAAACTTTGGATAGCTTCTTCTCAAAGTAGTTCTTTTCTACCTTCTCCTCTACAATATTTATCAAACTCTCATAATAGCCATCAAATTCATCAATTGTTATCTTCTAGTTTTCAATGTCATCTCTATGCTAGAAAACAATAGGTAATGGAAGCAATTTTCTCATAGTATCAATTGCTCTGGTTATTACCTTAGCCTTTTTGTCACCTTTTTGTTCTGATCTCTCCTTGGCTTTAGTGACTACAGTAAAAGCCAATTTTACTAGATCATCTTCATCCATGCAATCAACATCAACATCTATTGTATTTTCTTTTCTTGCCAACAATGAAGTAGAAGATTTGATTACCTCAGTTTTAGTCTCATCTTTTTCTTTCTGTCCTTCATCCTGCATTTTTTCACTATGTTCTTTCTTCTTCTCTTCTTCCTCTTTCTTCTCTGCTTCCTCAGCAATTGTGTTGTCCATATTTTCTGCAAATGGGTCCTTCTCATCATTAGAGGTGTCAATTTTTATAGGTACACCATAAACATATAAATCTTGTTGTGTATTAACTTCGTTCTTCTCAGCACTTTCCTCAACTGGTTTTGAACTCTCTCCCATTCCTAAGTTTGTAGGAAAACTATTTTTAGGAAGTGGAGTCTCCTCAGGGGTAGGATTCATCAATATTTTCTCCAGTGCTTTTTGAGTCTCCTCAATGATTTCATCATATCTTATTTCCATAATTTTTAGTAGTCTGATCTTAGTTCTCAGTAAAGGTTTCAATTCTTTAAGTATTTTGTCCCTTTCTTGCAAAGATATTACAGGTAGCATATTTTCAATTTCCTAATTTCTGATTGTTTCATCCTCTATCTGTGCTAACTTTTTCCTAGTCTCCAATCTCCCATATAGATCTTCAGGTACACTTCCTTCAATTTCCAATAGTGTCTTCTTGAAAATATGTAGATGATTAACCACAATATCTTCAATCTTAAGTTTATCTGTCTCACCATACCTGTAATAGTATCTATTTATTGTAGCTAGCTTACCTTGGTCAATATCTCTCTTCTCAATCATCTTCATGTCAGGCTTCCATATGTGTTTGTCACTTTCATTTTTCTTCTCTTCTCTCATAGTGCTCTGCCCTTTAAGTGGTGAATTTTGTCTGCTAGATCTATTGTTTACTCTAGGAGTAATCTTTTCATCTTGTAATGTCTGTTGTGATGGAGGAGGTGGACTATCTACCATCACTACTTTAGGAGTGGGAAGGGATATAGTACTAGAACTTTCCAATCTAGAAGATCTCTCTGCCATTTTCTTTTTCACTTCTTTCAATTCATATTCTGTCAGTCCTACCTTAATGCCACATTCATGCACAAGGTTGTCAACTTTCATTTTCCTCATACATCTAGCCTGCTCCTATCTCACCTTAGCAGATTTCTCCTCATAAGTTCCTCATCTTTCCTCAGTTGTATCAATTTCAGATGCAAGAACATGTTCAACTTGCATAGTAGGCACCTCTAAACTTACCTCATATCTCATAGGATAACACCATTCCTTCCTTGGTGTGACTGCCTCAAAGCATACACAATCAGTTTCAACCATGAAACAGATTATATCTTTGTACTTCTCAACTATGTCATCAGATATTATGTATCTATTTTTCATCTATCTCTGAAGGATTTTGATTATGCCAAATAGTTCACCATCAACCCATGTTCTGTTATGTCTTATGTAACTCTATGTGATCTTAACACCAGTAGGTATCCCCAATTTCCAACCACTAGGGTGCATACCTGGAAATTTGTATTCAATGTGGATAAACATATGTACCAATAGTGAGCCAAATCTAAAGGTCTTTATTCTATCTTTCTTTACCAGTTTCACATTTTCAATAAATTGTTGTGCCAACACTTCGCATAGGTTATATTTTACATTTTCTTTTAACATTCTCCATGTCATCATGATAACTCCTGTAGATATTGAATTAGGTCTACTACTATAGTATAATTTATAGCCAAGTATCATAAAAATTAGTATCACATCTTGTTGAAAGATGTCATTCACAGTCATTGCTTACCTATCCCATTTAGAGTGTGTTAGGGTTTTGACTTGCTTCTTCACATGCTTTTCTGCAACAAGAAGGATTCTTGTATTATCCAATCTAGTAATCTCATGTATTACATCACTGTAAATCTTCATAGGTTTCTCACCTATCCAAATGAATTGATCATGTACTCTACTCAATAATATCTTGAACCATTCTTCTTCGTCAAATTCACACAAATCCAAAATTTTCATAATACTCAACTGATCAATGTGTTTGTATTCATCTCTCATAATTCCTCTATCAGTCATACACTCCATCTCAATAGATATCTCATTAATTCCCTGTATATCATACTTATAATGAATGTAAGCCCTAATATCTTCTACGTGTAGAACTTTGTAGGGTGTCTGGGTAAATGCTCCTTCCGGGTCTTCTTCACAAGAATTGAACGGATGTTTCTTAAACTTATACCTAGGTTGATCTAGAACATCATAAATAATAGGTGTATCCATAGCTAGATGATGTAAATAACTCTTTCATGTTGAATTCTGAGTTTCTACTTCAATTGATCACGTGGGGCAAATGTAGGATATACTGAATCTCTCTACTATCTAATCTCCTTAGGTCATTCTTCGTAAAATGGTGAAGAAATAGGTCTTCATATGGTGATTTATACAATGTTTAGGTTATAAAAGTTCACTTTACCCAATACTCTCCAATTGGCTATAGATCTCATGATCAAAATATATGCATCGCCTAATGTTGCGCTCTTATTTGTATACTACATGATGTCATCCATTTTCATACCTAAGCTCGCATGAGCTCAATCCACAAGTTTTGGGGTGGGATATATTCTAATTTCTTTATCCAATACTCCCCTAAGGCCATAATTGGCCAATTAGGTCGATTTTATTTTACTACCATTAGGCAAAGATCCAGTAGCATCTATTGTCTCTTCCTGAACCACTATCTCACTTGTTTCTTTGATCTTCCATATCTTACCACTGTTGTTATCTTCTGATTTCTTAAAACAACTATCAAAATCATTCTTCAAATATGCAACACTCTTACCAATATCATTTCCATTCTTCTGTGTATTCATAGGAGGTGGTACTCTTCTATTGTTTGCTCCATTATACCTGCAAAAATTTTCTATATGACCTAGATTATTGCATTTGTAACATATAGGAGGTATTCTTTCTTGATTTACTTGTAGCTTACAATACTTCACAATGTGTCCAATGTTATTACACTTGTAGCATGTCGGTTTCACTATAGGTTCTCTTCCATTGTCTTGTCTATATCCAGATTGATTAGGTTTCTTGCATTATGCTTCCTTGTGCCCATATCCATTACAATTTAAACAATATCCAAAAAAGGTCTTAAAAGGGGTATTACCTTTGTAATCTCTTTTCATGTGTCCAAACTTGTTACAACCAACGCATCTACCTCTGAAAGGTCTGATCTGCTCTCTAGGTTCTTCAATAGTAGGTTTTTCAACATCAATATTTCCGTCAAATTTGTCTTCTTGATTCTTTGAGCATTCATCTTAGTTGAAGCCAATACCATTCATATCACCTTTAGGTTTCTATGTGTCTCTTTTTCATCGATCAAATCACTGCTGGTGTGAATTTTCTCAATGTGTTTCTTTGCCTCAATAAGTTCGCCTTTTATAATCAGATTGTATTTTTCCATTTCTAGATACTTGTTCTTGTAGTTGTCAGCGTCATTCTTCATTTGTTCTAATGCACTATTCAAGGTTTCTTCAATCTTATTCTTAACATCCTTTTATAACTATATCTCTTTAGTCATAGCTTCATTCTCAAGTTTCAAAGTTTCATTTTCTTATTCAAGTTGTTTCATCTGATCTGAATTATCTTTGTCTGAATCTTCTTTTATTTGAACCATAAGATCTTGTCTCTGACTTCTGGAAAGTTCAAGATGTTCTTTGAGTTTATTTATAAATTTCTCAGCTCTTCACATGTTAAATCTTAATTCTTCATTCTCTACTTTTGCTTTGTCAAGGTATTTAAGTGTAGCATCAAAGTTATCTTGTAAACTATCCAAATCCATTCTGATCTCCCTTAAGTTGTTAGACTTTTTCTCCAAGGGCCAAAAGCTCTGATACCAATTGTTAGGATTAGATAATACTGACAGTGGGGTGAATCAGTATTACAGCACTTATTCAAACTTTTCAACTAATTAAACATTAACCATATACTTGCAGAAATGAAAAAAACATAAGAAAATAACACAATACTCATAACACCATAGTTTTGTTCTCAAGGAAACCATGGCCAAGGGAAAACCCCTATGGGGATGGTGCCCACAAGCATGCACTAAAGTATAGTGTCCCTATTAGGAGACCTAACCCTGTTAGGAGCTGAATATGACATATTTTATTCCTTGTTCAAGGAATTATAACCCTGTTAAACGTATACAACACCCTGTTAGGGGCCAAATGAGCTTACAACTCTTACAATGTAATTCTATTACAAAATGTTCTCAGTAATGAACAAAACAAGCATCTTTAATGCTTAGATAGTTCCAATCATATCTCATCAATGATATATGTCATCCTCTACTCTAAAATTCACATATCATCCATCCAATCATCTCACATACATCCATATTTTTTCTCAACAAAAAGTTCTTCAGATATATCTTATCTCTTAACTAAGTCGTCTCTCTTAACCAAATATTACATAGTCGGCTCTCAATGCAAAATACATTTAATAAAATAAATATCAAATAGAAAATTGGCACTCTTACATAATCAAATTTTATTTTATAAACAACCATAATCCAACTTCGATTGCCTGGACTCCATGTCATACTCTTTGAATCATCGCTTCTATCCAACTGCTTTGTGTCAATGTTATGTTGTTGTATGTCTATCTTCAAATCTTTCTAACTTTTTGTAAACTTTACAAAAAAAAATTTGATCTTAGGTGGAGGTCACATATACCTCATACTATCTTCCTCTAAGCTCTCTTTCCTTAATTCATTGATCTCAATCTTTGATACCCAAAATACCTCTATAACTCTACTTTTGTACTTAGTCAATTTCAGAGTCATCAAAACTCAACTTCATAGGAATTGATCTATAACCCAGATGTATTTCCATAAATGAAAACTAAAAATTGAATCACATCTTGAAAAATATATCACTTACCAACAATCTTCATCTTTCTTGGGCTCATCATCAGAATCATTAATCAGTGTTATATCTTTGATGATGACCTCTATTGAATCTACTAATGATTGAAGTATCTGAGGTACATCATCCATGGCCTTGCTTTCCTGTGTTGTCAACTCAATAGGATTGATGTCCTCTGTGTCATTTATGAATATTGGGCTTGGTGTGGCATCTTTCTCTTCATAATGAGGGGTCTTGGTAAGGGCTAATACCTACTTGGGTGGATTTAATATTGTATTCCATGTTTTATCACTTTCTTTATCTATCTCTATTAATCTGCCCTCAAGTACCTTGTATGCTCTCATTTTTTCTAATAATTTCCTTATATGCTTCTTCATCATTTCATCAATTTCCTCAACTTTTGATTCAGGTGGCATAATTGTGACTAGGGCTCTTTCCCTTATTTGCTTCTTGGTATGCAGTACATATGTCCACCTTGCTGAGATTATATCATTTAGTTCTTGTGGCATCATTTTATTAAATTGTACTAGTACATATTTGAATGCAATTATTTCCTGAATGATGGCTTCTTCAATCTTTTTCTGATCCTCGGGAGAAAAGGTTATCCATTGCCTTATCTTAGTATTTGATATGCTACCTATCTTGATGATTGAAGCATCAATCTCATCAATTGTCATATGAACTTTTTTCTTTTCAGGTTGGAGTGCTTGTTCACTCTCATCCTGTGAAGTTTCATCCTTGTCCTCTTTACCTCGGATGTATTTTCTTCTTTGTCTCAGTGCATGTTTCCCAGTTATAGGCTTTCTCTTATAAGTCCTCACTATTCCTTGACCAGTGGTGAGTTTGTATCTTTTTTATTTTGACTACACATCCTTGATGTAGCAGTAGTTCTTGGTTTCTTTAGAGGTGGTGCATCAGACTTAGTTGACTCAAAGTCACTCACTTTTTCACCTTCACCGATGGGTGACTATCTCTTGTGTCATCTTTTTGTTCTATTTCTTCTTCATTAACCGACAGCTTCTTCTTAAGTGTCTTTACCATTTTAGTCTTATTTTGGTCCATCTTTTTCACAACTAAGCTTTTTTTAATTTTGGCCTTAGCTTCTTCATAAGTTCCAAATCTTGGTAATGATTTGTCCAGTATATCATTCAATAATTCTTCAATAGCATTTGTGTCCTGATCAATGTTGATCTCATAATCTAGAGGTGGTAACCATGTTGTCCTTGGTATAGCTGGTTTGGTCAAGGTGTTGTTGGTCTCCACTATGAAACATATATCATCCTTATATTGTTCCACCAGTTGTTCAGGTATCCTCATCCTCTTCTACATTCTATCTTTGAATCCAGTGAAATATGCATCCATAACTGATGTGAAATTATCCCGTAGTGACTTGATGTGTTCATTAATTTGAGTTGTTATCGGTCGGGTAGTGTCCCAAGTGACATTACTGACATATGGGAAAAATTCTTGAAAGTAGAAGAATATACACATGAGGAGTGATCTAAACTTACATGAATTATATTTTTTTGATCGAATCATCCTCATATTATACTCTAGTTTCTTCAGTAGAAGCTCAGATATGTCCAACTATAATCCCTTCTTCACAATATTATGGGCAGTGTCTACTGCTCCGCATGCTATGCTATTCATTCTTCTATCTTGGAATACCTTGTATCCTAGTACACATGCACCAAACTTTAGTTCTAGATTGGTGATGGAGTTTACCTTTAAACCTCTGACATCCCATACTGCACCTGTCATCTTTTCTATATCGGGGTGAGGAGGATGTTTGAGTGCTTTGACCTTGTCAGTTACTGGATAACTGATTATTGCATGTATTACATCCTTGGTTATTGGTTTCAATTAGTCCCACCACATTTTCCTATCATTCACTCTGCTAAGAACTATTTGAATCCACTTGGTTTTGAATTCCTTTGGGAACATTAGCGCATTTTTCAACCCTTTTACCTCAATGTGTTTATGTTCATCCTTAATGTTTCCATCATTGCAAAGCTTCTTGTAAGCTTTTTCAACCTCGAGATCTCCAATCTCTACAACCTTACAGTAGATATAGGCTTGGACATCCTTGACTAAAAAAACCCTAGGTGGTATGCTTGAGAATGCTCCAGCGTCGTTGCGTTGTGAAGCAACCTCGGGGCAGAATTTGTACTTAGGTTCTCCACATGTAGATTTCTTGATCAAATTAACCTTTTTATCCTTTGCATTCTTTATCTTAGAAACTCATGAATTAGTTGCCATGTTTCTATGAAATTAGGGCTTTATCCTTAAATGATCTATATGCTTGATGAGTCTTAGATACTCACTTGAACTGTTGTAGCTACTTTGAATCTATCAGAGTAGCCGTGAATGTGCTTGTGAGTCTCTGTGCAATCTAGTCATTGTTGGTCACTCTAATTTGCTATGCTCTTCGCTCTTAATAGCTTTGTGAAAGAATGAGCTTTCCATCTCCCTTTTATAGATGGTTCCCTAAGTGGTGCAATAAATGCTTTACCTACTTCTCAGTGGTTGAAGATGAAGTCGATCGGTCATCACGCAAACTTTTTGGCTAGGTGAGTATACACTACTTGGGGTAAGTGTCAATTCAATTAACCTTTCACATGTCCACCGATGGAGCTCAGTATGTAGCGAAGACTTTATTGTCCTTTTTTATGATTACTGATGATGCTCAGTTTACATTATCAGCTTATCCTTTTTATGTACACCAATGATTCTCAGTGTGTATTGACCGACGATATTGGATTCACAAATTCATAACAAGTAACACCATAGTGCATATTTATTCATGCTAGTTTGGTATTTTATCAATTTATATAGGAACTGATGTAAAATATAGCTTTTATAGTGCAGTTCCATACTTGTTCTGCTTAGGTGGGGGTGGTGATATCACCAGATCCATTGGGTAAGGTGTCACCAATTGTATTGCTTGGTCTAGCATCATCTGTGTTTGTAGCTTTCCTCCACATTTGATTTCTCATTCTCTTGATATCTTCAATAGTGTTCCCATTAGAAAAAGTGCTTGACTCTGTCACTCAGTCTTTGTAGTCCTTGCTTAGATGACCGACCTTATGATAATTTAAGCATGTCATTCCAGAGTTATTCCAGCTTCTATACTTTCTTGTACATTTCCTCATGCAGTTTGCAGCTATGTGTCCATATCTACCACATGTTGTGTGATTTTCCCATGTGTTGTAATCCCAAATATATGAGTTACTGACTCTTCTTGGTTGATAAGCATTTTCTTGTTCTTTTGGTTTCCATGCTTGCTTTTTCTTCCTCCTGCATTCAAGAGATGTGTGCCCATGCATTTTGCAAGTGGAACAATATTTTCCATGTAGGATTCCTTCTTTGGTTGTTTCACCTTAGATCTGCATTCATGTGCTTTGTTTCCATTCTTTTTACAGTTATAACATTTACCTATGAATGTAGATGTGGATTTAGGAATACCTTTAGCTTTGCTCCTGCAAACATTTGAAGTGTGTCTTGGTTTTCCACAGTGATTGCATGACAGCTTCCTTGGTCTTGGATTTGTGTAGACATATTTTTTATCAGCTTGGTTTGATGATTCTCCATGCTCGGTATAACCTAGACCAGTATTGTTGTTGACTCTTCTTTGCCCATCTAGAAAATCATCCATTATTTTTGTACTTTCTTCATCTTTCTTGATCATATCATTGTGTTGTTGTTGAATCCTTGCTTCATGCTTTAGTCTCTCATTTTCTTCTATTAGATCACCAATAGCTTCTAATTTCAAATTGAGTTCTTTATTCACTCGGTTTTCCTCATGAATCATAAGAACTATTTGATTGGTGATCTCATAATGATGTTCAGTAAGTCTCTATATTTCAGTCTCTCTTTCTTGTAGCTTTTCAGTGATCTTCCTCCTCTCATCAATAGCTAATGTTCTTTCTTGTTCATCTTGTCTAGCATTATTCATAACATCAATCATCCTTACCATCTATGTCTCTTGACCGATTTGTAGTACATTTACTTACTCTATCAAATGTTGATTGATTTCATTCAGACTTGTAATACTTCCTTCAAATGTGTCTAATGTATTGCTAGATGTAGATCCTGATGACTCAAAAAAATCAAGTATCTCTTCTTCATGATAGTTTGTTTCATTGCAATGAGATGCCATAACTTTTCTTTCATCCAGTAGCTCTCTCATATTGATTCTTTCTTCTTTGTATTGCTCATAGAAGATCTGTATATGCAACTTATGATTCTCAATATTCTTGTCTAGCTTATACCTTTCCATTGTATGATCTTCGTTCAAGTGATTTAAACTTTTCCAAATAAGATATCTAGCTCTGATACCAATTGTTGGAATAATAAACTGGTGTGTACTAAGAGGGGAGGGGTGAATCAGTACCCTTAAAACTTTTTATCAATTAACCATTAGTACTTTGTTCTTGCTTTACCTAACATTTATGCTTTTCTATCTTATGCATGTAATATCAAAATATAAACATAATTGCATATAAACATTCATAGAAACATTCATGAAATGTAAGTACAAATGATACAAGAATTGGTAACGCAGAAAACCCCTATTAGAATGTAAAAACTGCGGTGGGCATGAAACCCACTAAGCTTCACTATCTGCAAAATTTAAGTTTTTGGTTAAGGCTACAAGTGTGATCACTTCTGATGATCTTACCCTATTAGGAGTAACATTTTAGACTGGTTAGGTCTACTCGGTTAACAGATTTAGCTACACTATTTAGTGTGCACTCGATTAAGAGATTTACATAAGGATTGTTAAATCCACCTTCTTAAAGGATTTCTTCTATTTTCTACACTTGTTATAATGCATTCAAAAAAACTTGTTGACCTGATAGTGTGCAATCTTAAATTGCTGAATACAGATCCTTTAAGTTCACAACGTATGTGTTGCACCTATATGTTGGAAATGTTGTTGGAAAGCTACAATGGAAACAATTGTTGTTTTTTCATTGATGTCAAACCTTAACTGGTGAGACTATTGCTATCTATTTGAGTACTATATCTATTGATTGATGAAGGAGATTAAACAAGAAGACCAAGTGAAATGGTTGAGTTATGGGAAATCACAAGGGTACTTGATCTGTTGGCACATTGGCAAAGTAACGTATTGTTTATCTTTTGATGATAGTTTACTGTGAATAGTTTGTGCTGAGCAAAGTTAGTGATGACCGAGCACCAGTAAATTGTCGAGGAAACTAGTGATGACCAAGTGGAAGAACCCAGTGTTGTCGGAGTAGTAGTATTTTGGTAATTGTTGAGATTTGAGATATCTAGCTGACATAATTAATTTTACTGGGATATGTAAAGTTAATTAAGGATAAGCAAGATTGATCCACACTATCTAAATGCATGAGTAACCATAATTAATGCATGGATCAAAGATTTAATTAGTGATTGCATTGGAGAAGGAAATTAAATGTAAAGATGGAAAGATCCATTGGATCTGACCTAACATAAGAACTACAATCTTGATTAAGTGGAAAAAGATGTACCTGACCTAGATGAAAGAGGTATAAGATAACCTCAAGAGGTTATTCATGATGTATATAGAAGATGCAAGAGAATTGCATAGTTAATTGACTGATTGGCATGATCTAAGCAAAGAGGCAGAGAACTGCATGAGTGATTGCTTGACGGATTTCCAAGCAGATCTGAAGATTGAAATGAGAATGGAGGCCACTCAGTGAATTAGCATTAGAGCTTAATTGGATCTAGATTTGCAAATTAAGTTGTATGTATCATATCACACCTGATGATTACTTTCTAACCATTGTATCAGTCAAAATCCTTTAACCAGGTTGACCTAAAAGTCATTATATAAATCCTTTAGCAAGGTGACATTCAGGTGGAATGTTCTAAGTCCTCTAACAAGGCCATTCCTAACATGGTGATTAAATCCTTTAACCAGGTCACATTTAGCAGTGTGTTTTGTAACCTTTAAAGGGTTGGCTCCTAACAGAGCTCACTTCAAAAGAGTGAAAAGTTGATAGCATGTTATTGGTGGTTTTTCCCATATTGGGTTTCCACGTTAAAACTTTGGTGTCAACTTGTGTGAATGTTTATGTTGAGTTTTATTGTTAAGCTTCTACATGTTGATTACATCTTAATAGTAAACTACATATGTATGTTGTTGTTTTACGTTATTGATGTCGAGCAGATCTGAGTTGTTCAAATTTGTATAAAGTTTTAATGGGCACATCTAGACCTGAGGATAACTGATTCACACCCCCCACCCTCCCCTCTCAGTTATTCTAAATTCATTCTAAAAAATGGTATCAGAGCTTTGGTCTCTTGAATACAGTTTGAAGGTACTTGGAGAAAAAGATCAAGATGTATAAGGACGTACCATAGCTAAACAAAGATAACTTTCCTACATGGCAGAGTTTGATGAAGTTTCATCTGGATGGTATTGGTGATTCAGCTAAGCACTATGTTGAAAATGCTTATGTAGCCCCCACTGCACCTGCCACAGCTGCACAGTTAAGATAAAAGCAGGAACACAATCAAGCAATGTTGGAGATTGCATCATCGCTAAACTATCATGAGTTTTAAGACATAAAGAATTGTACAACTGCAAAGAAAATATAGGATACCCTAGAAACCATCTATGGAGGTGACACAAATGTGCTAAGAGCCAAATCTAAAAGCTTAAGAGGCAATTTTGATGAAATTAAAATGCAAGAATGAGAAAATATAGTTCAATATTATCGTAGGATAAAGGAAGTGGTAAATGTTATCAGAGGAGCTAAGGGAACCATTGATGATAACACCATTATGAGAAAGGTATTGAGGAATCTTCTTCCTATATATGCTATTAGAGTCTCTATAATTCAAGAGTTAAGATGTACTCCTAACAATAATTTGAATTTGGAAAGGCTGGTAGGCAGACTTACTACATTTGAGATGTCAAATTTTGATAACTACACTCCACAAGCTATTGAATCTACATTCAGATCCCAGTTGGTCCTTAACAAATCAAAGAAAGGAAAGAAATATGTGAACAGTGATAGCGACACCACAGATGATGATCTGGAAGAACTTGAAGCACTCATGGAAAAAAGACTATCTAGAGGAAAAGGAAAATGCAAAGGTAAAATTCCTATCATATGTTTTTCATGTAACAAAGTTGGTCATATTGCTGCTAGATGTCCTGATAACACTGAAAAATATGAAGGAAGGGACAGAAATTACAAAGATAGAAAGGATGACCGAGACTTCAGAAGGTATAAGGATTACAAAGACAAAGGTAAGAAATCTTGTTATATAGCTGAAGAAGCTTCTGACAATGATTCTAACAATTTTGATGAAAATGATATAGAAGTTGTGTATGTTGCTATGAAAGATGATTCTGATGATGATGAGAAAACTGCACTAATTTCTTATATGAGTAAACGTGACCATTGGATTATTGACAGTGGTTTTTCACATCACATGACTGGTGATAACGATAAATTTGAGACACTAGATCAGTGTAATGGAAGTTATGTTAAATTTGGTAATGATGCACCATGTCTTATTAAAGGGAAAGGATCAATTAACTTGACAGACAAGATCAGATGTGACAATGTATATTGGGTTGATGATCTTAAATATAATTTATTGAGTGTTGCATAGTTGAATACTTCTGGTTACATAGTTGAGTTCCATCACAGGAAAGTAAAGATCTATGATGCCAATGGAGAACTAGTTGGAGGTGGTGAGAAGACTAAAGGTAACTTATTCTATCTGGATTTATCTTATGAGACATGCTTGTTTGAACAATATAATGATGTTTGGTTATGGCGTAAAAGGTTGTGTCATGTAAACTTTGATAACTTGGTAAGCGTAAGCAAATTGAAAAAGGTTAGAGGGATGCCTAAGTTAAAGAAACCTGAAAATGCAATGTGTAAGCAATGTCAATTGGGAAAGATGACTAAGTCTAGTTTCAAGAGAAAAACTTGTACTTCTAAGGAAATACTAGAATTAGTTCATACTTGTTGAGCATTCTTTTGACACAAGCCAACTTGCTAGGATCTCAAGATTTGATTTCCTCTCTTGAAAGAATAACGAGGTTATTCCCAAGGTTCTCTGGGGTGGGGTCACAACCTGCTTGGTTACTCAGTTGAAGATAAATGTGGTTGTTCACAAGGAGGCCTTTGCTGGTTTGTTCAAGACATCAAACTGCAAAACACTTTAGTTCTTTTTTTTGGTAATTTCCATTTTAACATATGGGTGTTGTAAATAGAATGCAATTTTTTGGTATTTTTGAGATGTTTAGATTTTAAGAATTTTAAGAGATGAAAGAGAGTAGGGAGTAGAGTAATGAGAAATAAGAAAAATGACTAAAAATGAAGTCCTATAGACATAAACCATTTGTAAACCCTTCCTTAAAATTGAATGATGGGAGATATTGTGTAAACCCACGGAGCATAAATCAAACCCAGTCACAATTCACTACCCCACAGATGCAAGCGTTTGGAGAGAAGATGTATTCACTCGTGCAAGATATTCAAAATTGATCAAATTGCGAAGCCACCAAGATGTGCGCACCCATGAGACAGATTTATTGTTAAGCCCAAATAAAATCTCTTCCATGCATTCGTCATCGCAAGGTAAAGCAAACAACAGCAAACTCCAACTAAAAGAAACATGAATTCAAAGCACAATAAACAAGAGGCTCTCTAAAAATAATGAACAATGCAAGCATACATTCAGTAATTTCACATAGGTAGCAGAAATTTACACACCATGAATGAAAAACCAAATGTATATCTTTATTGCATTAAGAATCCGACCGTTACATTGCTTTTCTGATTACAATATATAACACTTGATTTGCAAGTCTGAATTCTGAATTTAGGGCATCAAAGAAAAAAAAAATTTAACTAAAACTTTACTGGAAGGGAAACTATTCTTAACTAACACTTGATAAACTTGCATGGATCTATGAACACATTTACAATTAGTTTACCCCTACAAGGAGGGTCAAACTCGCCAAGAAGAAAGAAAAAAGAAGAGGGGGTTTCTTCAGCAAACTTGGAGTCTTCTTCTTGTTTCTGGAAGTCTCTCTTGAATCTTCATCTGGAAGCTCATCTGACGGTGGAGACTGATAGGGAAACTTTAGTTCTTTTAGAATGAACTCAAGCTGACCATCAATTAGATCTAGAGTTCAACTGGTGTGGAAAAAAGTGATCTCACTGGAAACACCCAATTTTTTGAACCCCGGCCTCAACTCCAAAACTTTTCTAGTGTCAGAATCTTCTAAGTGTTTATTATTGAAATCTTGGCTTAGAGTTCAGACTTGTCAAAGGCCAAAAAGGCCGAAATACCCAGAAGGACAAAAAATCAGAGGGCCGAAAGGCTGAAAATCTGATGGGGCTGAAGAGGTCAAAAATATTGGAAGGCCAAAAGGCTAAAGACTCAGACGTCTAAAAGGCTAGGTCATTTTAGCGGGGCCGAAAAGGTTGAAAGGCAAAAAATTTGAAAACCATCCTTAGGAAAATATTCAAAACTGTTTTGTGACCCAAAGGGTCAATTTGGGAATACTTCAGGATGTGCAGCTCGGAGCCTTTGTATGATCTCTTGGACTTCTTCATATTTTACCTCCTTCCTTTTATCCCTATTAACTTTCCATTCTTGCTTTTTCTTGAAGGTCGTCAGCTCAGAAGCAAAGAACTGAATCTCTTCTATGTGATTAGCCATCTTCATCATTTCTTCCTTTGAATAAAATAATTGTTGTAGGGCCTCCTTGGTCCCTATACCTTCTACAATGTCCCTGAATTGTTGGACCACTTCTTTGGATGGTCGTAAGACATGTTTATCTTCATCTCTGTATAGATCAAGGCCGATCCCTGTAAAGAAAATATCTATTTCTTCCACCCTTTCTAGGACCTATTTCTGTTTATCCAATATGGACACATGACATTTCTCATAAATGCTAACTATCTTAGTTATGCACTTTACCCAAGCTTCAAATTTATCTATCTCTTCACCTTCATATATCTTTACCAAGATTCGGAAGCATTGTTTTCTAATAATATGTAAATCTTAGAGAGTGGCTCTCCATCTGTTAGTCTCAGACTCTAGGCCACCTTTTTCTGTCATCAAATCTATCAGATTTGTGGCCTCTATTAGAATAATCCTATAAGGCCTAAATATTTTCTTTATGGCCTCTTCCCCACATAGCTCAAAATCCACCTTCCAATCTATACTTTCTTTGATGAAGGAGGGGGTTAGACCTATGGGTAAGTTCGGGGAATTTCTTTTATCTATTACCACCTGTAGTGAGGCCTCCAGGAAATTGAGGTCAATAGGACCAACCACTTTATGAATGAACCTCTTCAAAGTTTCATTCTTCTCAGTCAAATCCTTTATGGTCTCTTCATCTTTACTCATGAAACCTAGAGCATGTTTGAGTCCCAAGGTTGCTAATGTCTTACTCCCCTCCCTTGTGGGTTCCCCCAAATCTACCTCCTTAAATGTGTAATCTTCTAAAGGAGTTTTGGCTTGAGAGATGCTAGTGGATGGGACTGCAACCTATGCCTTTCGGTGTCCCCTTGTGTCCTGGATGACATATGACATTGTCTACATTGGTAATATGACCATTGTCTATTAAAGTACTTGCCCCAAGGATGCTATGTCTGTATTTTCCTTTTCATCATCATTGGCATAAGTTCTCTTCCTTAACTGGATTTCTCTAGTAAACCAAGTGGGCTTACTAGAGGCAGTGACTAGCTCATATGGGGTAACTTGCAAGACTGAATCCAAACTTTGCAACCCTGGAATCATCCCCCTTTCTTTCCTTTCCCCCTCTCTATTCTCCTCCTCTTGGTGTTCTTCCCCTTTCTCCCCTTCATCCTCCGCCATGCCCTTTCCTTCTCTTGTCTCCTTTTTTTCTTCTTGGCCTCTATTTTCATCACCTGAGGAGCTATCTATCACTTCTGTATTAGGACCGATCATGACCTTCAGTGTGGTTTGAAAATGTGACACAAACTCTGGGTTTATTGACCCTCTAGGAGTTAGGATGTGGTAGAGCAAAGGGATCAATGGTAGTGGAGTAGGTGTTGGGAGATTTAGGATTTGAGGTAGAAGAGTAGTTGGTGGGGTTTGGAGAATTGGTGGGGGATTTGGAATAGAAGGTGCAGAAGTAATTGATGGAGAAAGAATGTGAGGGGGTGATGTGATAGGAATTACTTTTGTGGTGGGCTCTTTTACAGACACCTCTTGGGCGAGTGCGGATTCCAAATTCATGAGTTCGTGATCCGTTTTGGAGCTCTTTCCCATAACAAGTATATCTGGGTTTGGGTTAGTGAATTGAGTGGGAGGCAGAGTTAAAGTTACCTGCGGTTGGAAGAGAGAAGGACCACCTACCTCATATCCAGTCACATACCCCAACATATCTTGGCCTTGGTCTAATAAACCTTCTAGACCTTCAAAGTCTGATATTTGGAACTCATCTGATCCAAGAACATCTAAGGGGTTTTCTTGCTCTTTAGGGTCTTCCTGTTGCTTCTAACTGGTTTCCTTTTCTCTCCTCTTCTAAAATCTTGTTCTTTTGACAAGAGGGACATCTTCATCTTCTTCCTCTTGCAAGTCTTCTTGCACAGTCTCCAATTGCGGGGACAGAGAAGCTTTCTTTCTCTTGTATATCCTCTTGCTCTTCTCTCTAGTGGGAAAATATTGTCCTAAAGAGGAAGGTCCTTCATCTGATGCAACCTGTGATGGGACTATGGGGGAATCTATCTATCTAGTCACTCTTGTCTTGGGAGTCTTGAGTCTTGGGTTTGACCAGTATTCTACTGCATGTTCATGGCCATACACCTTACTCAGCTTCTACAGTGGTGCTTTCTTATATTTTGGCACTATTTTTTTCTCCCTGTGTTGTTTATCCATATGTTTGGGTGGGTCCATCAATGTCTTTACAAGTATTGGGCTCATCTTGAAGGGCCTCTTGATCTACTCCTCTATCATTCTCATCACATGCCTCGCCCAAAAATTGATGTCATCATTTTCGTCTTTGTCCACCTCTACTTTCATGATGGGTTTGTCATATATCTTATCACTGGTGTAAATTGCCTCCAATACCTCATCTAAATCACATTCCCAAACTTTAGGGGGAATAAGGGTCTTTATGACTTCCTTTGCTAAGGCAAGGGTCATCCTATAGTAATCTTGGATCATTACCTCATGATCATCCACACAGTTCATCCAGTGATCTTCCACATGCAGTTTGTGAATGTAGAATTTGCCAATAATGTGGATGTAGATGCCTATAGGATCAAAGCAAGGACGCATAATTTTATAAAGCTGTAACAGGCAGTCATCCCATTCAAAGGCCATGGACTTGCAAATCTTCATATCTTGTAGGTTATATGGCCCTAATGAAATGGGAAAATCCCGACACTACTTCTTCTTGTCCTTTATGTGCTTATATGCATCGGCAAGTTTTTGGGCCATCTCCAAAATGATTATCCAGTCAGATGGATATCTGGGTAGCTTCTTTGGTTGTACTGTTGATCCTACTATCTGGATATAAGTGAAAGTCTTGAACTGAATGTAATAGGCCCCTATGGCCCTTATCTTGGCGGCCGCTTCTTCAGACATTCTTTTTGCAAAGTCACCTTCGATGGACCTGATGATTGCGAAGATGAAAGCATCATTGACTATCCTATAGTCTGGGCTATCCTCTGACATTTTTTCCCTCTTTTGTAGTTGGGGGTATATGATGTAAGGCCATGTGTTGGGATCATTTAGGTTTCCCCTCTTGGTGAGTCCAAGGTAATCTTCCTAGGCTGCCAATAAGTATACCACATAAGTGCTCATGTAGAACTTGGGGTTATGTTTTACTGCCGTGAGCTGCTTGTCTAACTTATCGCTAATGATGGTTCTCTAGTCAAACATAGACCTGCAACCTTTGAGTCTTTCAATTAGGAGAATCATCCAATTTTCTAGTTGGGAGGACTGTGATAACCTGAATACTCGGCTCAACATGGTTATGGTCACTTTGATGTCATCCTTCATGTATCCCCTCCTTAGGTCTATTTTGTCCAGATTATTCTTTGGGAGTTTTTTTTCAAGGTAATGGTCATTGACTATCTCATATGCTTCGTCACCTTTATTCCTGAACCATAAATTCCCCTTTTCTATGAAGAAGTCATAGAACTTGTCTATGCCTTTGTGAAGATGGAATACATCCTCTATGACATCTGACCTGATATCTAATATTACTTGGCTCTTTGTGTTTTGAACCACCCTTCTATCTGAATCATAGTGATTTTCTAAGGTCATGATTAACTTAGGTGAGGTCACCACCACGGGGTGGGCTGCTGCATTGACAAGTCCTGCTAATACAAATGAAGTATAGTCCTCTGACCTTCCTTGTGGTTGGGCACACCTTGTGAGGAATTGATCCCAATTTACATTCTTGATATCAATATCGGTGATCTCACTATGCTTGTTGCTAATCTTTGAAGGGGGAGTGTTCCCCTTGTATTGGTACTTCATGGGCGAAGTAATCCTTTTCTCAATCATTCCTGTGATAGAACATGCAAGTATCAGTATCTTAATTTAAGGAACAAACTAAAGGGAAGATAAATTAAACTAAGAAAATAGAGTGAAAAAATCCAAAGTCACCGAGCCTACAGATTTTTCACACTTTTCAGAGTTTCAGACACCGAATAAAGTGTCAGAGGCCAAAAAGGCCAAAAGTGCGAAAAGTTGTCATTTGTAGAGTTTGTTTCGGACCTTTCGATATCCAAAAGTCCAAAATTTTTATAGATTTCAAAAATCTTGAAGCTTTGAAGACCAGGATTTGGAGACTCGATCTTATCAAGATTTTAGGCCTTTCGGGGGTCTGAAATGCCAAAAATTCCATACCTATGAAATAGCGGCGATGGACAGGACTTTTACGGATTCAGACCTACCGGGGTTTTGGATGTTTTGGAGGTCCAAAACATTGAAAGGGACAAATCTCTAACAACACAACAGATGACCAAGACTTGGTTTTTGGCCTTTCAGAGGCTGAAGACTTGTGACAAAGGTTGCGACTCAAAAAAAACCCTAACACAAAAAACCTAGAGGGAAGAAAAAACCAACTCGACACCGACAGACCCCTTCCTAAAATGAAAGCGCCCAAGGTCCCCTTAGAGACCAAGGGAAAAGAAAACTAAAATTCCCTAGGCTGGACAAGTGCTAGGGTGAAGAAAGAAAGAAAAACCCTAAAATGAAAGCAAAAACTAGGAAGAAAAGAGAATGAGGCACACAAACAAGACTAACCTTGGAGGGGAGAAAAGTGAGGAGAAAGGCACAAAAAAACTGGAGGCGCATGTGAACGATCAGACTTAGGGCCGAAGGTGAAAAAAAACTTGAAGTTGCAAGCTCAAGGATGCAAAGTGTTTACAAATTGGGGCATCCTTGACTTATAACCAATGGGTCCTGACGTCAGTGCCTTCGGTGGTTTCAGTGTCCAAAACACCGAATGTTCGGAGGTAGACCCCTTTGAACTTTCAGTTTTTTTGAAGGCCAAAAACACCGAAAGAACTGACCTTCAACCTTTTGGTCATCTCGGTGTTTTAGAGTACCAAGGTCCCCGAAATGCCAAAAGGGCTGAAAGGCCAAAAAGGGGTGTTTTCTCTTAAGATCATGCCAATGCTTGTTCTTCTGAGGTCGACCGAGTGAGGACTCAAAGGGGAAAACTAGACCAAAAAAACACAAAGCCAAAAAAAAAAAGTGGGGGGTCCCCATGGTCAGAGGACCAAAGAAATGGGGTGTGTGTTGTGGACCCACAACTAATAGCCTAACAAAATGGGGGAATGACCAAGGCATTTCTCTATCATCATTACTCTTCCAGGCGGTAACTTCACAGCAAAACAAGGCAAATAGGTGTTGGTGTCGACCAATCTTTCAATGACTTTCAATCTGAGGTTTTCTACTAGTTCCTGGTATGTTTTCATGTGTATTCATTCCTTGACCCTTGATTGTGGTAACCAGAACATTTTTAATTTCTCCCAACCTTTGCCAAGTAGACTAGGGCTTCCTGGAAAGAGCTTTGCTTCCAGTTAGGCATTTATAGCCTTGACAAAGTTTTCCCCAAATCCCAAGTATAACCTTTCTCTACTACCCATCAGGCATTTATAGCCCTGGTAGAGGTTTCTATAGTTGTCCAAGTCTATTTTGTTTTCTAGGCTGTGGCTTACTACTCTTGAGAATTCTGTCCTTTTGGATAGTCTCTTTTTTTTTTTTAATATGTTATGCCCCTGGATATTTGTGTACTTTCTCACCCAATATGTTCAGGTCCATAAAAATGAATTTTTCCCTTTCATACTTGATCTTATCCAAACAACATTTAGACTGTGTCTCCCAGATTTCACACTTGTGGCCTTTTTGGGACACTTTTCTTTTAGTGTGCCTGCTTTTCTCCTTTCTCTAGCTATTTTCCACTGTCCTTGCATCCGTTCAGACCTGGGTTTCTAGGATTGGTGGATACCCAAATCTACACACTAGTTCCAGTCACAACTATTAATCGTTTAAGGAACCGCTACTCTTCAAGTGTTTCCTTTTAGTGTATTTTGTGATCAGGATGACCAAGCCTTGAACTTCTTCTTGTTAATCATTGATAGTTGTCATCACTTCACCTTTTAGACAATGTTATTTGCATTGCATATTTCTTTCAGAGAATTGACTGAGAAATACCCTTGCTCTGATTTACAGACTACCTTGGAATGGATCTAAGGACACACTGACCCAAAATAATTTTAAAAAAAAAATGAGCCCCAATAAAGAAAGGAAGAACGGACTGACGGCAAGGGCGATGAAGAGACAGAGAAAGGAAAGGACCAAAAACAAGGGAAACTATGGTACAAGGGATGGAAGGAAATCCCACTTTAGGATTCAAAGTAATGCTTGAGGAATTTCCCATTGACTGGAAATGGGGTCAAATCTCCACCCAAAGTGCTGACCCTAAAAGTGTTTTCCCCCAGGATCTCTAATATTTGATAAGGGCCTGTGAACAATCTTTGGAACTTGGTGTGGCTGCCCAGCTTTTATTTTGCCTTATCCTACATGAGGACAAGGTCAAAGATCCTGAAGGCTTTAATGGTGTCTCTCTTGTTGAACCACCTCTTGACTATAGCTTGATGTTTTGATATGTGCTCTAGAGTCGTTGTTCCCTTCTCCTCTAAGTTAAGGAGATTCATGAGCTGGACTTGGACCCAATCTTCTCCTCCCACATATTGGTCCATGAATCTGAGGACCAGGATCTTTAATTTCATAGGGAAGACTAGTTGCAGTCCATATACTAGCTGGTACGAAGATGTCCCCAGGGTATTTTTGATACTTACGCGATCAGTCAACAAAGTGTATTTCAATTGCGCATGCCAATCCCTGGGGTTGTCATCCAGGAGGTTTTTGATCACTGTCGTTAGGTTCTTATTGGTGGACTCTGCTACACCATTGCCTTTCAAATACTAATTTGAAGAAAACTTGAGGATTACCTGGTTTTTGAAGGCCCGTTGCGTGAGGCTGAGGAAAAAGAGGGTGCATTATCACATACCAGATAAAATGGCATCCCAAACCTGGTTATGATGTGCTCCTCCAAGAATTTGGTCATGACCTCTGTGGTGAAATTTTTTAGTGCTTGAGCCTCCATCTAGCGGGTGTAGTAGTCGATAGCTATCAGGATAAATTTGTGTCCTACAGATGAAGTGGGGTTAATCATTCCAAAAAAAGCCAAGCCCCATTGGGAAAATGGGCATACCTCATACACTGGTTGTAGGGGCATGGTAAGGTTCCTTTCTCGAGTCATGCTAGTTTGACAAGTATGGAAAGATCTCAAATGTTCACTTGTGTCTCTGAATATTGTAGACCAAAAATACCCTGCCCTTAAAATTTGGTGAGCCGTTGCGTCAGCTGACCCATGTCTCGTTTCATATTTGTCATGGAAATTTTCTAGGATTTTCTTTGCCTCATGTTTGTCCAAGCACCTTAGGTATATGCCTTCATAATTATGTTTGTATAGCTATCCATTTTTCAACATGTAGGAGCCAATCTTGATTCTCAAGGCTCTCCTCTGGCAATAACTCATTTCCTTCGGGCAACAGTTTTGCAGTAGATAGTACACTATGTCTTGGTACCATACATCACTGATCACACCTTGATCGATGTAGGTTTGGCATACCAGTCCTTCTTCAACCTTAGAGATCAACTTTGTCAGGACTTGGCCCCTTACTATTTTCATTGGTTGGATTTCAAGGTCAAACTCTTGGAGGATGGCCATCCATTTTCCTCGCTGCTCTCCTAGCTCATTCTACATCAAAAGGGACTTTACAACTGTGACTAGAACTACCCTAATGACTTTACTACTCAGAATGTAATGTCTGAATTTTTTCACCACTTTGATGAGAGTGAATGACTATTTATCTAGGTTTGGTACCAAAGCTCGGTGTCTTTGAAAGGGAAGATCATCAAAGCTATGGGTCTTTCATCCTCATTGTTATTCTTCTGTGTAAGGATGCCCACACAGGAGTGCTCAAATGCAAATGAATAAACTTTTAAAGGGATAGTATAGTTTGGGCTGACCAGGACCAGTGCCATAGCGATGGCGTTCTTAATCTCCTCAAATTATTTCCTGGCTAGAAGAGACCAATCAATCTTAGCATCCTTCTTGAGCATGTCGTTCAATGGTTTTACTATCTCTGCGAAACCACTAATGAACTTCCTTACGAAGTTGATCTTCCTGAAGAATGATTTTAGCTCTTTGCGATTGTGTGGTGGTGTCAATTTTAGAATAGCATCCACCCTCTTGGGATCTATGGCTATCCCCTTCTCTGAGATGATATGTCCCAAGAATTTGTCTTCAGTTACCCCAAAAACACACTTTTTGGGGTTGAGGGATATCCCAAATTCCCTGCATCTTTGAAGGAATTTTCTGAGGTCACCTAAATGGTTGGCTCTTTGTTTTGAGAAAACCATGAGGTCATCCTTATAGATGATAATGCACTTCCCAACTAGTCCTTTGAGAGCTATGTCCATTTCCCTCTAAAAAGTGGCCCCTGCATTAATCAGTCTGAAAGGCATTTGGTGGTAGGCGAAGGTTCCCTATTTGGTTGTGAATGTCATTTTCAGCCTATCTTCCTCCTGTACCATTACTTGGTTGTAGCCTAAATAACCATCTAGAAATAACATCATTTGAGACCCATTGACCTTCTGCAACACCTCGTCGAGGGATGGGAGAGGATAATTGTCCTTCTAAGAAGATTTGTTGAGGTTTAAGAAATCCACGCACAGTATAATCTCCCTAGTTTTCTTTCTTATGGGCACCAGGTTCGCAACCCATGTGGAATGTCAGATTGGAAAGTTGATCCTGGCATCAAGCAATTTCTGAACCTCCCTTTGAATCAAGGGTTCCATGGTAGGGTTCGCAGGCCTCTACCGCTACCGGAAAGGCTTGGAGTCTAGTTTTACAGGGATGTTGTGTACTATGACTGAGGTATCATATGTCTTTAATTCTTTGTAACTCTAGGCTATGACATCTTGATATTTGGTGAGGAGTTGGACCATTTTTTCCTTTTCTTCTTTGGTTCCTACCCTTCCAATGTGGACCTCCCTAGGTTCTTCTTTTGTGCCAAGGTTGTAGGTGTCACATTCTTTACCATCTGGTGTTACATCTGGGCATCTCCCCATTGTAGTCTTATCACTGTCAAAAATTCTCTCTAGTTCTACCATCCATTTGGGTATGGTGTTGGTTCTCACATTTGTAAAACCTTGATCATTTAGAGTTTCGGGTTCAACTGTTTCTTCACCTTCTTTGTCCTTGTCGATGATTTGTTTTTCAAACACACCGGCGCACATGATAAACTCCAAAATGTGTTGATCATCCTAGAAGACTTGAAAGTTGGTGACGTTGTCTGGGATGGTTAGTGTTGTGACAAGTTTGACTGAGAATTTCCTCAACTTGGATTTATCCATTAGATGTAATGAACTAGCTGATACGGCCAAGGCGTCGGCGACAACATTTCTTCTTCTTGGGATGGTTTTGATTTCGAAGGCGTCGAAGTCATTTATTAGGTCCCATGCTCTATTTCGATAGGCTGAGAGCCTTTTATCATTGCAAGTATACTGGCTATGGATCTATTTGACAACCAACTATGAGTCCCCTTCTACTATCATGACTTTTATTCCTTTCTTGTGGGCTAGGAGGAGCCCGTGGACCAATGCTTCATACTCTGCAACATTGTTAGTTCTCAAGAATTGTAACCTATAAGTGGCATAGAAATATTTACCTCTTGGTTTTATTAATTTGATCCCTGCACCTACTCCCTATTTACATTTGGAACCATCAAAGCACAATTTCCATATCTGGGGTCGCTTGGTACGATAATTTTTGGCCGATCTTCTCTTTAGAGGGTCCTTGGTTTTAAGTCTTTGCCCTTTCTCCCCATCATTGTCAGAAGAGGTTAATTCTCCAATACCTTGGGTATGCCAAGGTTTGGTGATCTTATCACTTTCACCGCTCTTTTCCTCTAGCATCCCTTTGTATGCAGGGAAAGCTCCATCGTCAGAGGTACTCCATTTACCGAGCATGTTTGAGGTCGGGCCTCTGTCATCAAAATTTGACCCACTATCCTGATCTTGGCTTGGGGTGATTGTAGAAACTGGGACATCTACCCCTGGCGGGATTCCATTTTTGTCCCAAGTTTTTAGGATGTCTCCTTTTATTATAGAGGTCTCTGATAGCTTACTTGATGAGGTGATTTGGTTCAATACCCTTGATAATGCTTCCCGGGAACTGGGGCATGTAAAATTAGAATGGCTAGCTTGGTGTAATCGACAGTACCCTGGTAGTAAAAAAATGTTAGGGTCTACGTCTTGTCCCAAGTGTCATAAGCCAGCCGTAGTACTATTGACAAAGTGTTGGAAAATTTCATCATTGATATCCGAGTCTAAAAGACCTAGAATGGGGCTGTAGTCTGATTCTAGGCTTTCTTGGATTTGGAACATGAGAATGTCGTCCATCTAATAAGTGCCCAAATCAGTCTGGGTGAACATGACTTCATTCAGGGCATTGTACTTAGTGATCATTTGTCTCAATTTAGGCTCTGCATTAGTCTTTATTTGGTAATTCAAACCCCTCCATGGTAGCCACAACTGGTTGAAATCTGTAGAAAGCCAGCCCCTCAAGCACTTGGTCCATTCTCAACTTAACAACATCCCATAAGTTTTGGGTATGTCGACTATATGCACATCAATGCTTTCTTGTATTCTGGGATCTATGACTAATTGAATATGTACATCTTTGAGCACACCGATCACTTTGACTTCAATTTTATCCAATTTCATGACCACTCAGTTTGTTACTTGGGGCACCGTTCCCAACTTCTGGCAAATTGACAGACGCATGACATTGCATGAAGCCCCTGAATCAATCAGGAAATTATGTAGGTTCCTCCAAAATATCCACAGACTGAGTAAGAATGGTGGCACCTCCATCCTATCTTTGAACACAGTGGGGAAAGCCTCGGATGTGTTGATGCTGGATATAGGTGCCCTTGCATTGTTGGTTGATGAGATCTTAGAAGGGCCTCCTTTTGAGATGGGCAACCTTGCAGTAACTCAAACATAGATATGTTCACTTTGGTTTTCTTTAGTTCATCAACTGTTTTTTATTTGTCACATGACCATGCCGCACCCTTGTACCCCACATATGTACTTGTTGTAGGAGGTGTAGGAGCATTCGAGCCTTAAGGAGGCATGGGATTGTTACCAGCGTGAGGATCTAGTGGGGTTGGTTGTTTGCCTAGGGGAATACCATCTGTGAGAGGTTCCCTTCTACTCTGAAGGTTGTAGGAGTTTCTCTAATCATTTTGGAAAGCGTACACTTCAGAATATTTAGGTCTGTTCTCTTTCTAGAAAGGAAACATGAACTCATCTCCTCCTGCAAAAGCATCTGAACCTTCCTCCTGTCTGGACTCATAGGAATCAAACACCATAGCATCAAATTGTGTTTGAGGTTCTTCTGAGTTCTGGATGTAATGATCACAGGATTTATTTCCTGGCCCATTATTTCCTTGGTGTGAATTTCAAGCCCCGAAAAAATTAGCCTCTGAAGCCTCGTAGGCATTGGCATTATCTGTTGGGATGCAGTCGTTATTCGGTCTAGTGTTCCATGGCCTGCTTGGCCTCTATTTTCCAAACATTTTCTCCTACATGTTGTTGTTGTTGTACATGTTGAAACTCCAATTGGGGTTTTGAGGATATGTATTTGGGCTAGCTAGTGCTCGTTGATATCCACCTTGATTCTGAGAAGGATTTAACTTCATCCGGGTGAGCTCGTTGGTGACTTGGGACAATGTTTTCTTTATGGCATATAGTTTAGAGGCCATGAGAGTATTAGGCTCTATTTGGGGCACAACTCTTTGTTCCACAAATGCTTCCTTGTGAGTATCATAACTCAGAAAAGCAATATATGGGGGTACGGTTGCCAATGGATGTGCTAGAATAGGGTTCAACATTGGTGTGTGAGCGGCCCTAGCTTGATCGTTTGCTGAAAATAGATGTGGGATAGAAATGTTTTTTATGATAGGTACCACTGCATAACTCCCTTCTTGTGGATCCATCTATTGGGTAAATTTGATGGCTTCATTGTACACCTTTTCCATTGTGTCTCTATCCACCGGGGGAAGCCTCCATAAAAAGATTGAGGTGAAAGGATCCAAAGCTTTTAAGTAAACTTTTATAACAGCCTCTTCTAGTATGGTGTAAGGAGTTTCCAACTTTTGATGCATTTTTTGAAAATGATGATTGAACATGGAAATAGGTTCCTTAGGATCCTTCCTCATTGTAATAAATTGGTGATGTGTCATGGCTGGATCCACATATAGTTTGAATTGATTCAGGAATTTGGCCTCAAACTCATTCCATGTAGAAATAGACCCTCATGGTAAATTCAGGTACCAATTGTAGGCAAATTCCCCCAAAGTGTATTGGAACAGACAACAAACAACATCTTGGTGGGCGATCTCTTTACAGTTGCAAATTTCCTTGAAGGCGTGAATGTGTTCTTCCACTGTCCTTGACTCCCCATATATAAACTGGGTGCAAAACTTCTCCAGATTTTTTGGTAACTCATGGAGCTGCCCAATGAATTTTAGGGCTGAGCTGGTTGCATTGACAAAATAGGTCATCGGTCAAGGTTACTGCAAATTCTGATTTTGCAAGTTCTAATTTTGCGTTATGGTTGCGATTACAGTCAGGGCAGCAATATGTGATTGTTGTCCAAAATAATTCTGAGAATCGGTAAGGTGGGAAGATAATTTATCTTCATTCTTCCTTTTGTCGCTACGACCTTTACAATGATGGGTGAGTTCAAGGAACTCGCCTCTCTTTGGAGATGATCTAAGCACTCGCTTGAACCTCTCTAGGGAGAAAGATCCAATGTTATCTAGCTTTTGAGTCTTGAGGCCCTCCTTCTAGCGCCACTTCTATTGTGCATTGTTTTGACACAAGCCAACTTGCTAGGATCTTGAGATTCAATTTCCTCTCTTGGAAGAATAACGGGGTTATTCCCAAGGTTCTCCAGGCTCGGGTCACAACCTGCTTGGTTACTCAGTTCAAGATAAATGTGATTATTCATGAGGAGGCCTTTTCTAGTTCATTCAAGACATCAAACTGCAAAACACTTTAGTTCTTTTTTGGTATTTTCCATTTTAACATATGGGTGTTGTAAATAGAATGCAATTTTTTTGTATTTTTGAGATGTTTATATTTTCAAAATTTTAAGAGACAGAAGAGAGTAGAGAGTAGAGTAATGAGAAATAAGTAAAATGATTGAAAATAAAGTCCTAAAAACATAAACCATTTGTAAACCCTTCCTTGCAAATTGAATGATGGGAGAGATTGTGTAAACCCACGGAGCATAAACCAGACCCAGTCATAATTCACTACCCCACAGATGCAAGTGTTTGGAGAGAAGATGTATTCACTCGTGCAAGATATTCAAAATCGATCAAATCATGAAGCCACCAAGATGTGCACACCCACAAGACAGATTTATCATTAAGCCCTAAGATGATCTCTTAACTGACACTATTCTTAACTGGAAGGGACACTATTCTTAACTGACACTAGATAAACTTGCATGGATCTATAAACCCATTTACAATCAGTTTACCCCTACAAGGAGGGTCAAACTTGCCAAGAAGAAAGAAAAAAGAAGAGGGGGTTTCTTCAGCAAACTTGGAGTCTTCTTGTTTCTGAAAGTCTCTCTTGGAATCTTCATCTGGAAGCTCATCTGATGGTGGAGACTGATAGGGAACCTTTAGTTCTTTCAGAATGAACTCAAGTTGACCATCAATTAGATCTGGAGTTCAACTGGTGTGGAAAAAAGTGATCTTGCTGGAAACACCCAATTTTTTGGACCCCGACCTCAACTCTGAAAATTTTCTAGTGTCAGAATCTTTTAAGTGTTTATTATTGAAACCTTGGCTCAGAGTTTGATCTTGTCGGAGGCTGAAAACACCAAAATACCTAGAAGGCCAAAAAGGCCAAAAACTTAGAGGACCAAAAGGCCAAAAATTTGATGGGGCCGAAGAGGCCAAAAATCCTAGAAGGCCAAAAGGCCGAAGACTCAAAGGGCCGAAAGGCTGGGTCATTTTAGCGGGCCCGAAAAGGCTGAAAGGCTGAAAATTTGGAAACCATCCTTAGGAAAATCTTCAAAACTATTCTGTGACCCAAAGGGTCAATTTGGGAATACTTCAGGATGTGCAGCTCAGAGCCTTTATATGATCTCTTGGACTTCTTCATAGTTTACCTCCTTCCTTTTAGCCCTGTTAACTTTCCATTCTTTCTTTTTCTTGAAGGTCATCAGCTTGGAAGTGAAGAAATGAATCTATTCTACGTGATTAGCCATCTTCATCATTTCTTCCTTTGAATAAAATAATTGTTGCAGGGCCTCCTTGGTCCCTGTACCTTCTACAATGTCCCTGAATTGTTGGACCACTTCTTTAGATGGTCGTAAGACATGTTTATTGTCATCTCTATATAGATCAAGGCCGATCCCTATAAAGAAGATATCTATTTCTTCCACCCATTCTAGGACCTCTTTCTGTTTATCCAATATGGATGCATGACATTTCTCATAAATGCTAACTATCTTAGTTATGTGCTTGACCCAAGCTTCAAATTTGTCTAGCTCTTCACCTTCATATATCTTTACCAAGATTTGGAAGTGCTATTTTCTAATAATATGTAAATATTGGAGAGTATCTCTCCATTTGCTGGTCTCAGACTCTAGGCCACCTTCTTCTATCATCAAATCTATCAGATTTGTGGCCTCTATTAGAATAATCCTATAAGGCCTAAATATTTTCTTTATGGCCTCTTCCCCACATTGCTCAAAATCCACCTTCCAATCTGTACTTTCTTTGATGAAGGAGGGGGTTAGACCTGTGGGTAAGTCCAGGTCATTTCTTTTATCTATTACCACCTGTAGTGAGGCCTCCAGGAATTTGAGGTCGATAGGACCAACCACTTTATGGATGAACCTCTTCAAGGTTTCATTCTACTTAGTCAAAGCCTTTATGGTCTCTTCATCTTTACTCATGAAACCTAGAGCATGTTTGAGTCCCAAGGCTGCTAATGTCTTACTCCCCTCCCTGGTGGGTTCCCCCAAATCTACCTCCTTAAATGTGTAATCTTCTGAAGGAGTTTGGGCTTGAGAAGTGCTGGCAGATGGGACTGCAACCTATGCCTTCTAGCATCCCCTTATGTCCTAGGTGACAGATGACATTATATGCACTGGTAATATTATTATTGTCTATTGAAGTTCTTGCCCCAAGGATGCTATGTCTGTATTTTCCTTTTCATCATCATCAGTGTAAGTTCTCTTCCTTAACTGGATTTCTCTAGTAAACCAAGTGCGCTTACTAGAGGCGGTGACTGGATCATATGGGGTAACTTGCAAGAATGAATCCAAACTTTGCAACCCTAGAATCATCTCTTGATTTGGCCCTTTCCCCCCTTTCTTTCCTTTCCACCTCTCTATTCTCCTCCTCTTGGTGTTCTTCCCCTTTCTCCCCTTCATCCTCCGCCATGCACTTTCCTTCTCCTGTCTCCTCTTATTCTTCTTGGCCTTTGTTTTCATCACCCAAGGAGCTAGCTATCACTTCTTTATTAGGACCAGTCGTGACCTTTAGTGTGGTTTGAAAAGGTGACACGGACTCTAGGTTTATTGACCCTCTAGGCCTTGGGATGAGGTAGAGTAAAGGGCTGAATGGTGGTGGAGTAGGTGTTGGGAGATTTAGGATTTGAGGTAGAAGAGTAGTTGGTGGGGTTTGGAGAATTGGTGGGGGAGTTGGAATAGAAGGTGGATTAGTAATCAGTGGAGTAGAAACATGAGGGGGTGATGTGATAGGATTGACTTTTTTGGTGGTCTCTTTTATAGACACCTCTTGGACGAGTGCGGATTCCAGATTCATGAGTTCGTGATCCGTTTTGGAGCTCTTTCCCATAACAAGTATATCAGGGTTTGGGTTAGTGAATTAAGTGGGAGGCAGAGTTAAATTTACCTGTGGTTAGAAGAGAGAAGTACCACCTACCTTTTATCCAATCGCATACCCCAGCATATCTTGACCCTATTCTGAGAAACCTTCTAGACCTTCAAAGTCCAATATTTGGAACTCATCCGATCCAAGAACATCTAAGGGGTTTTCTTTCTCTTTAGGCTCTTCCTGCTGCTTTCGACTGGTTTCATTTTCTCTCCTCTTGTGATATCTTGTTCTTTTGACAAGAGGGACATCTTCATCTTCTTCCTCTTGCAAGTCTTCTTGCACAGTCTCCAATTGCGGGGATAGAGAAGCTTTCTTTCTCTTGTATATCTTCTTGCACTTCTCCCTAGTGGGAAAAGATTGTCCTAAAGTGGAGGGTCCTTCATCTGATGCAACCTATGATGGGACCATGGGGGAATCTATTTGTCTAGTCATTCTTGTCTTAGGAGTCTTGGGTCTTGGGTTTCACCTATATTCTACTGCATGTTCATGGCCATACACCGTGCTTGGCTTCTGCGGTGGTGCTTTCTTATATTTTGGCAATTTGTTTTTCTCCCAGCGTTGTTTATCCATCTGTTTGGGTGGGTCCATCAACATCTTTACAGGTATTGGGCTCATCTTGAAGGGTCTCTTGATCCACTCCTCTGTCGTTCTCATCACATGCCTCGCCCAAAAATTGATTTCATCATTTTCATCTTTGTCCACCTCTACGTTCATGATGGGTCTATCATATATCTTATCATTAGTGTAAATTGCCTCCAATACCTCATCTAAATCACATTCCCAAACTTTAAGGGTAATAAGGGTCTTTATGACTTCCTTTGCTAAGGCAAGGGTCATCCTACAGTAATCTCGGATCCTGACCTCATGATCATCCACATAGTTCATCCAGTGATCTTCCATGTGTGGTTTGTAAATGTAGATAATGTGGTTGTAGGTGCCTATAGGATCAAAGTGAGGACGCATTGTTTTGTAAATCTGTAAGGGGCATTCATCCCATTCAAAGGCCACAGACTTTTAGATCTTCATATCTTGTAGGGTATATGGCCCTAATGAAATGGGAAAATCCCAACACTACTTGTTCTCATGCTTTATGTGTTCATATGCTTCGGTGATTTGTCAGGCCATCTCCGAAATGATTATCTAGTCAGATGGATATCTGGGTAGCTTCTTTGGTTGTACCGTTGATCCTACTATCTGGATATAAGTGAAAGTCCTGAACTGAATGTAATAGGCCCCTATTGCCCTTATCTTGGCAGTCACTTCTTCGGACATTCTTTTTGCAAAGTCACCTTTAATGGACCTGATGATTGCAAAGATGAAAGCATCATTGACTATCCTATAGTTTGGGCTATCTTTTGACCATTTTTCCCTCTTCTATAGTTGGGGGTATACAATGTAAGGCCATGCGTTGGGATCATTTAGATTTCCCCTCTTGTTGAGTCCAGGGTAATCCACTCGGGCTACCAATAAGTATACCACATAAGTGCTCATTTAGAACATGGGGTTATGTTTTACTTCCATGAGCTGCTCATCTAACTTGTCACTAATGATGATTCCCCTGTTGAACCTAGACCAACAACCTTTGAGTCTTTCAATCAGGAGAATCATCCAATTTTTGAGTTGGGAGGACTATGGTAACCCGTATACTTGGCTCAACATGGTTATGGCCACTTTGATGTCATCCTTCATGTATCCCCTCCTTAGGTCTATTTTGTCCAGATTATTCTTTGGGAGAGGTTGTTCAAGGTAACGGTCATTGACTATCTCGTATGCTTCGTCACCTTTATTCCTAAACCATAAATTCCCATTTTCTATGAAGAAGTCATAGAACATGTCTATGCCTTTGTGAAGATGGAATACATCCTCTATGACATCTGGCATGATATCTAATATTACTTGGCCCTCTAGGTTTTGAGCCACCCTTCTTTCTGAATCATAGTGATTTTCTAAGGTCGTGATTAACTCAAGTGAGGTCACCGCTGTGAGTGTCAAATGATGCACCTATTACCTGCGACACAACACTTCAATAAGTCATTAGATTAGTGAAAAATAGCATAAAAGAGCAATAGTTAGATACAAATAACTAAAACCGACTTATTTCTCTCTATCTAGGAAGAGTTTGAAAAATGCCATAATCATGCCCTCAGATTATGCACCATTCAGTGACAATACACTCCTAAGAATGAGAGATTTAATTTAAAACTAAGCTAAATGATTAGAAAGCATGCAAACTAGCTCTAAATGATGAAATAACAATGAAAACTAGCATGAGATATAATAGTTTGTAATCCTAGCATGAAAATGACAGCATAACAATGCAATTTTGATCTCTAATGAAGACTTTTTTTGCTCTCAAAACAGGCTTCTATTTATAGAAGAATGGGAGAGAGAGGGGGGGTACAAGGTTCATTTATGAACTAGGAGGCCCAATAAATAAATATGTAAGAGCTATTAATGCCTAGGGCATTAATAAGGTATGGGAGAGACATGGGCTTAAGGAATCTTCATTAATGAAGGCATTAATAAGGCATGTGGGGGTGTAAGAGGATGGCTTGAGAAAGTGGAC
>MU225944.1:442701-458851 GCA_018584345.1 Thuja plicata
TTAGCTAAAGGGGGTGGAATTAATTTAATTTAAAAGCACTTAGGACTTTAGAATTAAATTAATTAATCATAGGGATTTTTAGCTAATAAACCTTGATAATTTAGGAATTAAATATAATGTGATATTTCTGCAAATTTAGGTTTTCTACATTTGAGACCAAGTCAATTAAAGTCAATTAGGAAGAGGATTTGCCTAGTACAATAGGACTTTGATGATGAGAAAATGCACCAAAATTGATTAGAATTGTAAGGTGCCAATTTTGGGGTGTTACATTTTACCCCTCTTTGAATTAATGTGTGAGCAGCGTGTTGATTCAAAGAATAGTCTAATGTGAAGATGAAGATTTTGAAAGTCTAGGTTAGGTAGCCAAGACATGAATCAGATCGAGAAGCATAATCACCTTCAAAATGAAGCATGATTCTCTGAAGTCTAAGTTAGATTGCGAAGACAACAGTCGAAATACCACTTGAGAGAAGATCATAATCAGGGTTAGATTGCCCCAATGTCCGCTGATAGTTGATGAAGATTTAGGACTATCTCCATAATCAAGGTTAGATTGCCCTAATGCGAAGATTAGCCCTCCAAGATCTGGGTTAGGTTGCCCAGATAATGGTCCAAAAGAGATTTTGAGAGTCACCTTCAGAACGAAGCATGACTTTCAAGAATTACGGTTAGATTTCCCCAATACCCAATGAGATTTCAAGAATCATCTCCAAAACAAAGCTTGATCCTTGAGGATCCAAGTTAGATTGCTCTGATACCTAGAAAGATACATGATAAGATGACAAGATGCCCCTACAGATTCAAGATCATGGAATATCCAATTTTGACTATAAGGTATGAAAAATTGAATATGCCCCAAGTGATGAGATGCCCCTAGCAATGGGGACTTTTGATTTAGATCAGACTGATTTGAGAATGATGAGAAAAGATTCAATGATACAATCATCCTTCCCCCTCGAGAGCGAAATTGAAATATGACATAATAGAAAGATGATTGAGAGCGAGAAATTGCAGATAGAAATAAGATCAAAGATCTAGAGGAATTCAGAGAAGGCAGAATCAATTTTGAGCGATCAGGAGGTCCTATTGACTAGGTTTGACCATAGTTGACCAAGTTTGACCATAATTGACTAGAGTTGATTTTGATGAAAAGATTGCAGAAGCTGAGAGATTGATGACAAGAGATGATTCTGACAAGAAAGCGACGTCAAAAATTTGACTGCACAAGCGTCCGATCCTATTGGTCCCAAAATTTTAAAGCATAATTTTGAGCTACTTAGGAGTGTCAGATTTTGATTTTGATCACGAAAATGGATTCAGAATGGTCCATTTAGCCAAGGGTGCAATTTTCATGGAAAATGGAGCACTTTTGAAAATTAGGTCAAAAGCTATATAAGGCCCAGAGGGGTCATTTTCAAATCATTATTCAAATTTGACTTTAGAGTTGGCGAGGGTTCCAGCTGATATTGATAGCATCCCTGTGTGTACACACTGATTCAAGCACTCCCGATGACAAAACTGACCACCAGAGTATGACGCACCTGTAAGTAATTGAAAAAACATCCTACAATTTAAATTTTTATCACTTTTTAGATCATTTAGCATGTTTTTAAAGCTTTTAAGGTCTATCGCGTCAAGTCTCACATGAGGGAACAGTTTCCTTGCACCGGCCTAAGTCGCCCTTTGTGTGAGGAATCAGTTTCCTCGCATGGGGCCCCTCCACAAGCTCGCGCGAGGTGTGCGCCCATGTCACGCAAGATTTCATCGCATGCAATGGAATCTCATGCAAAGAGAGATCCTGTCTTCGCGAGGCAGAAAGATCGCGCTGGAAAAGAGTTTCCTCACATGGGAATTCTTCTCAGTCCAGAAAGTTGTCATTTTGCATGTCATAGAGTCAACCACTTAGAATGCCTCAGGACTGTGTTTAGCATAGATCCATAGCTGTATTTGCGGTCATTGCTTTAAAAAAATCATCATGTTGAGGTACTGATCCAATTTCATCACTTGCTTTACAGGTTGACTTCCCTGATATCATGTTCCGGTCGCACCATCCTATCATGGGTGAGCTGCTGTAGAGACTGTCAGATGCTAATGGTTCCCATCTTGACGAGCTAGGATGTCATATCTTTGTGATGCACCCGATATTTGGGTAAACTATGGTCTATTGGGTGCATTGGTCAAGCATTTAGATTCAGAGATGAACACATTCCACTTGCCTTAGGGGGAGATGACAGTCACTTTGGAGGATATTTATAGGATCTTGAGAGTACCATTCCATGGGGCTCGCATGGAGTACGACACCCAGCCAAGGCTAGGCACACTAGCACTAAGAACGTTCTTCCACGATGATCTAGTGATGGGTCGATCCATCTCTTGGGAGGATTTGATGCGCAGGTATGGAGTAGATCACCCACTGGCGGTTGTCTTGGCACTTTTCTTGAGTTTTCACCTGGTTCCAGATCAAGGTCAGCACAGATTGGAGTGTGGCTGGGGGATCATGCTACAAAGGATTTTAGCTACACCAGCAATGAGATTCAGATGGGGCAAGTGTATTCTTTCTTAGATGTATCACGAGATGCACAAGATAGTATATCGAGGTGCACGGACTATGGCGGCAGGACTCGTCATGTTACAGATCTAGGCCTGGGAGCACCTTCCCATATCTAGGCCAATTTTTCATGATGCTCAATAGCCCTTAGAGCCGTACATTTATAGATATGTCGGTCCTATGACCTAGCCAGCGCTAGGTAAGATGAAGCAGTGGCAAGCCCAGATAGATGATATGGCAGTAGTTATATGGCAGGTATGGATAGCTGAGGTGTAAGATGACACACAGCATGAGCTACCATATATGTTTTGTTCGCATCCTTTGATCAGGCATACTATCAGCATTATTGAGTGCTTCTTATTGACATGAGTATTGCGATAGTTTGGGAGACCCCAAGATGTCTCACAGGAGTTTTGTACTTACGCCCGATTCGTCAATGAGATGAAGAATGGTTGGCAGAGGTAGTTAGATAGAGGCTAGAGCATGATAGATGCATGTGTACCACCAGTTAGGTGGGATTACATGGCAAGGGTGATGAATGCAAGGATGACACCTGCATACAAGGATCATATATTAGTGCACCCATTCCCTAGATACACAAATCCTGTTGGCCTGGGCCCACATGTACAGAAGGTGGTACAGCCACCACTATAGTAGCTACCACCATAGTAGCCGCCATTACAGTAGCAGGTGCAGCAGCCACCATTACAGAAGCAATAGAGGATAGTATGGTCGAGGACCTCACAAATTCCTATCCCCACTAGACCTATGGGGTCAGATGCAGGTGCAGGGAGCAGTGGCAGTCAGGAGAGAGCCACTGAGTAGGGAAAGGACACCATCATGGCTGATATTATTATGGTTGACCTGCAGGTAGGCGGACAGGTAGCCCAGTTATAGGAGGCTCTCCAAAGGATCTGAGAGAGGGTGAGATAGGTACAGAGGGAGCGGGATGATTTCTATACACAGGTGGTCGTCCAAGAGACCCGAGTGGCTGAGCAAGATCGAGAGATTCAGGGATTACAGGAGGTACTAGTTAGATCTTAGATAGAGATGAGATATGAGGCTACTCAATTAGCCTATTACTTTTCAGCATACACCATTGTAGTTCCAGAGGTAGTGGACTAGGTTCTGCCATTTTTTAGAGTATGTTGGGGCACGGGCCGCTCCATAGGGACCACCTCCTCAGCAGCAGGGCATGCCACCTCCTCCACCTCCGCCGAGTGGTTAGATGAGACACTTGATATACATATTGTACCACCATTTTGATATACTATGCTCGAGTAGCACCCTTGTACATTTGATCGATTGATATATATATTTATGAGCTCAGTTTCAGCATCATTGTACTTGTTTATATATTGCATCAAATTTATATGTCTTGTGAGATGTTTCCTATATGAATAGAAGTATAGATTAGAAATGTATGTCATGGATGAATATGCAAATGTTTATGCACATGTTTTATTGATAAATGCTATGAATGTAAAGTAGTGATAGATGTTAGATAGATAAATGCTATGTATGATTTGATTTATTCTTATAATGGATGCACATGTTTATGGATATGTAAATGCAAATGAATGTATGGAAATGCAATGGTACTAATCATCTCATGCTAGATATTGCAATATATGACAAGTACTAACCAAAAGAATATGAATGAAGATCAAGAGAGAGTATCAGACACTTGTGTAGTTGAGAATAATCCAGGATAAAAGATGAGAACTTTCGAAGAATGAGAAGACCATGAAGAGAGCACCAAAACTGTCGCTATGCAAGCCTAAAATGCAAATGCAAGCCTAAGCTAAATGCAACCCTAGGAATTGATTGTTGGACTCATTGCGTAATTATCATCATCAAGTACTTTTGGAACATCAGAGTCAATACAATCCTTACTGGTGCCACTGCGACCATAAGGATATGGATATGACTTTCATCGGATAAAATGTAGGAAATGAATGTAAGCATCAGGGCACAAGAGCCAAGATGACCTGAACATTGTTTCTAGTTTGATATAGTAGGAGTACATAAGTAAACAAACAGAGCAATAACAGTCAAGGAAATGGTTCCAACCTCCCCTTGGCGTACAAATAAACAAGATCGAGGGATGTGAGGATTTTCCACCTTAATGCAGAAGCTCTTATCACATACACCCTGTTTATTTGATGTTGCCAGATCATCGAGACCACACCCACAAGCAGTAGAGAAAGAAAATATCAATGAAATTCATGAGAATAAATAGCATACAAAGAAAGATTCAATCATAGCGCAGCATGTTTCAAATTTTATGAATGTTTCTAGGTTTGGGGTGTTGAAAAACACCATTGTGATTGTGAGTGCAATGTGTTTGACTGCTATCGAGAAAGGTGTACATTGCGATATCCAATGTGTGTTGAGAAACATAGATGTGTCCAAAGAGAGTGTTGAAAAACACTGTTGGGTTGGGGTGTTGAGAAACACTAGTTTGTGCCAGTAGATAGATGTTCTTTAGAACTGACAAGATTACTGACTCGAGTGTAAACCAAAGATGTGATCAAAGAGGGGAGCCATGCCCCCAAGTAACGAACAGATTGATGTCGAATATGCAGATAGTGAGTCGATGTGATAAATCTCAGTAATACAGTGATAGTAGACAAACGTAGTGACAACCATTGGTGACTGATGCGAGAGAGATTCTCAAATATAAAGATCAATCACAAGATCTAGGCATCAGCAGGCAGACTTAGTGAGAACCACTGGTGACTGATGCAAAGAGGAGAGACTCGAAAAGATAGGACAATGCCCCCTAGACCAGGAAGATGCCCCTGAGTGTGACCAGTTTCAATCCATGTGAAGTCGAGTAAAATCTCAAAGATGACTGAGAGAGAGTGTATGAGCCAGCAAACTAAAGCAGGAAAGCAAACTAAAGCAGGAAAAGAAGGAGAGCAAATTGCACGAAAGCCAAGAAATGTTGTGATAGATAGAGCCTTGTGGAACAAGAGGTGCCTATTTACCAGGTTTTCACCATCTTGGCAGAAATTCTATTTTTTCTACCATGACGCCTGTTTACCAGGTTTTCATCAATGGTACATTTTCTATTTTTTCTCTTTTTTTGTATTTTTCTCTTTTTTGATTTTTTTGATTTTTTTGTATTTTTTTATTTTCAATTTTTTTGTATTTTTTCATTTTCAATTTTTTTTTATTTTTTTGGTATTATCAAGGCACCTGTTTACCAGGTTTTCACCAGGATAATAGATACATCAAAGCACCTATTTGCCAGGTTTTCACTAAGATGATCATTTTTTCAGGACATTTTGCAATTTTTAGGATTTTCTCATAATAGAGTATGTACATGAGCATTCAAAAGACAAGTCAACTGTAGAAATTCTTTAGGTGAAGAGTGTTGATAGACTCTCTGAGTTGTTCACCCTCTATGGTAGAGAGCTGGTAAGCACCAGACCCAAATACTGCAGTGATAATATACGGACCAAGCCAGTTTGGTTCAAATTTTCCTTTTTGGACCCGCTGCTGTTGATTCTTGGGGTTCTCTCTCAAGACAAGATCACCCAATTAGAATTCTCTTGGTCTGACCTTCTTGTTTTAACTCTTAGATATTATTTTCTCATATGCTCGGAGATGATTGAATGCCACTTTTCAACGTTCATCTAGTAGTTCAAGATCTTGTAGCCGAGATATTTTGATATCACCATCAGTAGTGAGGCCCTTCAGAGAGACTCGCAAGGTAGGAATCTCAACCTCAATAGGAAGCACTGCATCAGCACTATAGACTAGAGAAAAGGGCGTGGCCCCTATTGGTGTCTATATACTGGTGTGGTAAGCCCATAAAGCCAGATTGATCTCGAGATGCCAGTCTCATCCAGATTTGTGTACTGTACGATGTAAGATCTTGAGGATGGTCTTATTTGAAGCTTCCGCTTGTCCATTACCCTATGGATAATAGATAGAAGACCAGTGCTGAAAGATTCTAATTTTAGTGCATAATTGTGTTAGATCCTTGTTCTTGAATTGCCCCCCATTGTCAGTGATTATTGATGAGGGTACACCATATCTACAGATGATGTAATTCAGTATAAATATATCCACAGACTTGCCATCAGCTATAATAAGAGGCACTGCCTCGACCCACTTGGTGAAATATTCTATAGCAGTGATGATGTATTTATGTCCCCTTGAAGAAAATGAATGTATCTGACCCACTAAGTCAAAGGCCCATTGCTGAAATGGCCAAAATCTGACAAAAGGAATGAGCTCCTTGGCAGGAGCGTGGATCAAATTTCCATGAAGCTGGCATTGTTTGCAAGATTTAGCAAATTGTATAGCTTCTTTCTCCATATCCGACCAATAGTAACCAACTCTAATAATTTTACGAGCTAGCATCAGACCATTTGAGTGAGATCCATAGATGCCTTCATGCACCTCTACTAACACACACTTAGACTCATCAGGTTCTAAACACCTAAGGAGGGTACCATCTAGACCTCGTCTATATAAGTTGTTAGCTATAATGACAAATTGTGAAGCACTGTGGATTAAGTGACATTTCTCATTTTGAGTGTAAGTGTCAGGAATGATCTGGTCATGAAGGTAGGAGTAGATATGGTGGTAGCAGGAAGAGTCATGTCTAATGACTGAACAGATCATCTGAGATTCAGGGGAATTATAGGCAAGGTGGCATAATGTCTCCACTAGGAATTCATGTCTAAAGTTATTTTCTGGCATTTGTAACATGGAAGCTAGAGTAGTCATGGCATCAGCTGCTTTATTATTTTCCCTTGGAATTTGCTAGAAAGTAACATGTGCAAAGTATTTCTTAAGATCGTCAACCATCTTCTTATAAGGCACCAGTTTTTTCATCTTTTGTTTGATAGATGTCATTCACCTAATTGATAACTAACTGTGAATCTCCAAAGACCTTCAGCTCATCGACATGCCATTAAATGGAAATCTTTAATCCATTAATCAAAGCTTCATACTCAGTGGTGTTATTGGTGCAAGGAAACATCATTTTGCAAGATTTTGGTAATGAATATCGTTGAGGTGTAATGAACAAGATTCTAGCGCCTGACCCCTGCTAGGTGAATGATCCATCAAAGAACATGGTCCATGACTGATGTGTGAGAAGCATGATGGAATTGTCTAGGAATTTGATCCCTAATGGTTGATGATCTGTAATAGGTGCCTTAGCCAACTGATCTGCAATTGCTTGCCCTTTGATAGCTTTTCTCTCGACATATTCAATATCAAATTCACTAAGGAGCATGACCCATTTAGCTAGCCTACCTGTGAGGGTAGCTTTACTGAGTAATTACTTTAATGGATCAATTTTTGCAATTAGCCTTGTAGTGTGAGAAAGCATGTAGTGTCATAACTTCTGGGAAGCAAACACCACCGCTAGGCAAGCTTTCTCAATTACAGAATAATTCATTTCATAAGAGACCAATGTTCTGCTGATGTAATAAATGGCTCTTTCCTTATTGTTTTGATCTTCTTGAGCCAATAGGGCACCCAAAGATTTTTTTGTAGCTGAGATGTATAATATTAATGGCTTCCCATGAATAGGAGGCATTAATATAGGTGGATATGCTAGATATTGTTTGATTTGTTGAAAGCCTTGTTCATATTCTTTGTTCCATTCATAGGTCACACCTTTATGTAGAGTTTTAGTAAATGGTTGTGACTTGTCAGCTAGCTACAAGATGAAGCACCGTATAGATTGAAGCTGACCTTGAAGACCTCTAATTTGTCTGATATTGTGAGGTGGAGGCATTTCCATGATAGCTTGCACCTTTGCAGGATCCACCTCGATTCCTTTCGTGGAAATGATATAACCAAGCAATTTTCCCAAAGTTACTCCAAATGCACATTTCTTAGGGTTAAGATGCAGTCTAAATTTTTCCGTATGATCCAGTATAGGGCCTCGATTAGTGAGATGTGCCTTTCTATCCATGCTTTTAGCAAGGGTGTCATCCACATAGTCCTCCATTGTTTTGTGCATCATGTCATGAAATATGGTAGTGACTGCTCTCTGATACGTGGCTCCAGCATTATTAAGACCAAAAGGCATAACATTCCAGTAGAAAGTACCCCATGCACAAGTAAAAGTAGTCTTTTCTTGATCCTCTGGCATAATTTTGATTTGGTTGTAGCCAGAGAAGTTGTCCATTAGGGAGTACATTTCATATCCTGCTGTCATATCCAAAATCATATAGATGTTGGACAATGGAAAATCATCTTTTGGACATGCCTTATTTAAATCCCTAAAGTCTGTGCAGACCCTAATAGATTTGTCATGGAACTATGTTGGAGATCCATTCTACATAATCAATGGCTCTGATGTACCCAGCTTTTAGAATTTTCTCCAACTCTGCCTTGACAAGTAGAGCCACATGTGGATGCATCTTTCTTAGTTTTTCCTTGACTATTTTTACACCTGGAGCATTGACAAGTGATGGATGATGAGATCAGGATCTACACCCAGCATGTCAGAGTATGTCCATGCAACGTTTATCTTTTTCTCCTTGAAGAAGTCTGTGAATTCTTTGAGTTCTTCTATAGATAATGATTTGGCCACATGAATAATGTGTGTATGTTCTTTTGTACCCAGATTTACCAGCTGAATTGGCTCAATTAGCACCGATGAGCGTTCTGAGAAATGACTCGAAAGTGCATCAAGTATCTCATCCTTAGGCACCTCATAGAGGTTTTCACCTTTGGATACATCTATTATTTTTACTATTTTTGGCTCTGACATTGTCACAATGTGGTTTTCACCATCAAAGCGCCTATTTTTTCTTCTTTTGATTTTATGACTAAGATACTTGATATCAGCCTCAGTCATGTTGACACTTTCTTCACTAGTGGAGGATGTTACAGGTTCAACAGTATGAAGATAGCAAGCTAGAGCATAGTCATTCTGGAATGTAAGGACTTCATTGGATGAGGAAGGGGAATTCCAATCTATTAGCTCAGGATGTTAGAGTGAGAGAGAAGTGACGAGTTCAAGTGCATTCACAGTATAGTCATCGAAAGCACTGACTAGTAAGCTGAGACCTAGAGCGATCTCATCCAAAGGTATATTCAAATCCTTCAGACTCCTAGCTACAGTAGTATAATCCATGTTAACACTTATGGACTCAGACTAATTAGACCTTTCACTAGACCCTTCACCTACATCGAGAATCTTTTCATAGGATCCTTCTGACAAACTGTCGAACTCATATTCATGAGAGTCTATGTCTGAACTCTGACTTGGGTGTTTGAACCATGAAGGTTTGGGAGTTCTTGCAACACCAACCTATTCTTATGCCAACTACTCTTGAAACTCTAGTGGTATGTATCATTCACCTTGGAAACTAGGATCTTGTAACATTTTCCATTGTTCATAGGTAAATGCATCAAATGGAGTGGTTTTATCAGAATCATTGTTAGTCTCAGCTATACTGGCATGCGGTACAAAATTATTTGGCTCAGCAAAGAATGCTGCCAGGTCTGGAGGAATGGGGTAAGGAAAGCAATCCTCATCAGAGCTATCCTCTACGGTGTTGACTTTAGTTGTGCCTTCAGGTTCTGGTGGAGGATCCATTTTTGGCACAAATTTGTTAATCCCTAGATGGAATGGGATCTTCTTGAAGCCTAAACCAATTATGTCTTTCATCTTTTGACCAATAGATTTAATAGGTTCAACTAACCCATTACCATTCACCCCTATTGGGCCACTCCCTTTGTATCCAAAGCTTTTCATAATCTTAAGACCTTCACTATTTGGATTTAGTTCACAAGTTGGGGCAGTCTGTTCAGATATGTTCTTTCCTTTACAAATCCAAGCTTTAATAGCTCTTTCCTCATCTTCATCTTCTAGTGGTGTTGAAGCTCGTACAAAGACACCATCATAAACTATTTCAGGGGGAGAAGTAGAAGATTTACAGTTCTCAGAAGGTCTCCCATAAGAATGAGGAGATAGAGGTAGAGCTGCTAATGATAGCACAGGTTCTATTTGATACCCCCCCATGCCTATGTATTTGATTTTCAAGGTCTATTCCATGTCTCTAAGCTTGGCATCACATAATTCTATGTATTCTCTATTAGTTGGAACAAGACTATCAGCTGACTGTGTGAGTGCATTACAAGAAGAGCCCATACTAGTAGGAATTGTCACCTCTGCACCTTGGAAAGGAAACTTAATGCACTGATAATATGTAGAGGGAACCACTTGCATTTCATGGATCCATGGTCTTCCCAGTGGGATGTTATAAGAAAGGGGAAGGTCCAACACCTGAAATGTGATATCTCTTTCAATTGGTCCAACCCGAATGGGTAGCACAACTAAACCTTTAGACTTTATTTATTCTTCATTATAGGCCTTGATAGTAATTCTCTTATGGGAATCTATGTGATATTCATCATAACCTAGCTGAGCAAGAAAGTGAGCAGAGAAAATATTGAGACCAGCACCATTATCAATAAGGACGCGGCAGACTAGTTGTTTTCCAATCATGACCTCTATATGCAAAAGAGCATTATGCGGGTGACTAATTGAGTGATCATCTTCTTCTTAGAAGGAAAAATAATTTGGTGAAGTCAAGTGACCCACCATGGATTGAAACTGATCCAGATTTATTTCTTTGGGGACATTATCCTCTGCGAGGGCTTTATCCAGAATCTGCCCGTGAGCAGGCGAGATCTTCAACAGCTCAAAGATGGTTATTTGAGCATTAGTTCATTGTAGTTGGTCTAGAATTCTATAACCAATAGTAGAAGGTGTGGGGACTACTTTTGTGGTCTTGTTGGTGGAGCCAATAATAGCTTTATATGTGGTTTGTTTCGGTGTGGATGTAGTAGCAGGAGGGTCAAAACGCTTGATAGTGATCTTAGCGCGGGATCTAGTAAAAAGGTTTGCGCAATCCTTAGATGTTTCAGATTTAGATGAGCAAGATCCAGGGCCTCTCAATATGAATGGGGTCTTATTCTTAGGATCATCCCCGCTCCCCTTGATAGTAATCACATTACAATACTCCACTTCCACAAGTTCAATCATGTTGATGACATTGTCATAAGTGGCATGTGTGTAGTTAACCTTGGCATTATTGTTCTTAGTGTTGGAAGACTCGCATTTCTCATGAGAAGGAAATGGATCTTTAAATGCCTGGTGATCTAAATTTTTATTATGATTTTCCACAACTATAACCTCATTATCAATCAAATCTTGGACCTTATGATGCAATTGAAGACAAGAAGCAGTCTTATGACCCTTATTTTGGTGATAGTCATAGTATGTGTTATCGTTCCACCAATCAGGTCGTGGTTGCAGATCATATAGACATTTGTCCAAAGGAGAGAGAATCTAATTTTGCACCAAATTCTTGAAAACCATGTCAAGAGGTTCTCCCAAGGAAGTAAATTCATGCTTGGGTTGAGGGGCCCAAGGTTTGTTGCCTGAGAATCTAGAAGGCGGTTGAGCATTTGTTGTAGCCTTTTCAACAGCTTTGGTCACTTGTATACCAGAAGTGAGATTGAAGACCAGTTTGGAAGGAGCTAGGGTCACATTATCAACCACTCCATCATTCACAACATCCCTATTTTTGTTGACAAACTTCCCTTTATCTTTGTTGGAAGAGGAGGAACCTTGTTTGTTGTCTGTATACAAAGTCAGTTCACCTTTCTTAACCATAAATGCCTCTATCCTCACAGCTTGCTTAATCATGTTGTCAAAATTAAGGGGACCTTGAAGTTGTACCTGATACCCAAAATCAGGAGTGAGGTTGTCCAAGAAGATATCGAGTTTCTCAAATTCGGGTATTTTGTGAGGATACTTTGTGCAAAGTTGTCTCCATCTCTGGAGAAATGTTAGGAATGGCTCCCCTTGTCTTTGCTTGAGGTTGAAAAGGTCCCTAATGTTGATGGGATTTTGTATGTTGTGAGAATAATGTTGTATAAAGAGATTGGCAATCTCATCAAAAGTCTTGATGTTGGTGGGTAGTCGAGAAAATCACTCCATGGCAGGTCCACCCAAACTTCAGGGAAAGAGACGCATCAAATAGGTTTGATCATGGATAAACTCCATAGATATGGCCCATAATTCTCTCAAATGATCTTGAGGATCAGTGGTACCCAGATACTTATCATATTTAGGCAGTTCCACACCATTGGGAAAAGGTGGCATATGAAGACTCCTATCAAAAGGAAAAGGACAGATACTATCCATCATGAATTTTTGTGCAGGTTTGTCCTTATCCTTCATAAGTTGGTTAATTTGATTTTGCATATATTGAATTACCTTATGCAATTTGGTAGTCTCACTCTCTTCTTCTTTAGCCACAAGTGTTTTCACTTGGAAGTTTGGGGGTAGCTTAACTCCTTGTTTTGCCAAATCTAGAAAATATTTCTCTTTATCTTTCGCAAGGAGTATTTCCATCATCTTGATGAGATCTTTATTAGATTTTGCAGCATCTATGTCATTTTGAGTTATTGGCTCATCATCATTACCAAGGATCTCATAAATTCTTTGACTCTAATCTTGACCCTGGTCATATGGAGGAGGGCAATGGTGACGTTGCTCTTCTTGTTGACCTTGATCATTTTGAGATTGATCATTGACCTTGCTATATTGACCTTGTAAGTAATCAAAAGGAGTTGCCATGTTGTTAATGTGAGATTGTGCTGTGTGCACCGCTTTAGTATGAGTGTGAATATCGAGTTGAGAACTCATGGTCAATGTAACCTTTGGCAGATCAAAGGGGTTGATAGGATCAAAAGGATTGATATGTTCAAAAGGATCACTAAGGCAATGAGGATTGTTAATAAGGTCAACCCAAATAGGTGACTTTCTGAAGCTTTGTTGATCTAAAAGAAATGGATTATGTTGATCTTGAAACAAAGGATTAGGGTACAACTAGAACACTGGTTTCTGATTCAGACTCAGATCTATACTAAACGGGGAAGAGTAATTTGAGGACCCCTTCTTGACTATCAGATTGAATAGTGGGTTCAGAATGACCTTTTCCTTGATTACGAGGTTTACTTCTACCTACTCCAGAACCACGAATGGGAAATATATTGTTGCTTCTAGTCATAACAGGCATAGACAAAGATGAAATGAGAGAAAAATTAGGATCCAACTCAGAACTCTATCTCTAGAAATAATGAAAAGGAGATAATAGGCTAGAACAGCCAAGATGTGAGATGCACCTGGCACGAATCGTCAAGAGTATGGCTAGAACAGTCGAGATGTGACTATCACGTCGCAAGGTACAAAAACATAGAAAAGATAGGACAAAGACAAAGAGACAAGATGAGTTTGAGTAAGAATCAGTCAGTTTGCAACTCAAAACAACCAGTTTTAGACTGCAGACAACAGGGAAACAGGCAATCAGATCCCAGGAAAAAGTCAGATTAGGTAAAAACTGACCAGTCAACGGGAAATAACTCACTATTTTAGGACACCAGGGTATAGATTCACATGAGAAAGTGTTTTTTCATGTGAGGAATTACTCAACAGCACATGAGGAAATGCAAGCTCGCGCGAGGAAGTGCTCAGTTTCTAAAATCTCGCGTGAGAAAACTCCAGGTTTCGATAAACAGACTTAGTTTTTGAGACAAAAACCAGATTTCAAGACACATTCAGGACTATTCTCTGACAAAATTTCTAGATTCAGGGCATTTTTATGATAATATAGATCAGCAATCTTAGTTTGAAGGTGGCAAGCACTCGTTAACAAGCACAAAGTTTCAATCAAGCAATAGTCGTAAATAGTTCTACCAAGGACAAAGCAACTTGGAAAAATCATGGGAGTCTTTGTTTGATCATGATTGGATAGTTTAAGACTCAAAACAAACACTTAGTTATCCCTACAAAAAAAAATGGTATAGAAGACAAAATTCGTGCCCCGTTGTCTTATGCGTATGCATGCACCTCACACAATAGTGTCACCCCCGAGAGGGTGCCCATTGTTTTTGGTGTTTCCAAGGACTAAGTATATATGTTTGAAGGTTACCCTTAAAGTAGGGGCTAGCATCATATACCACTTCAAGCATCCAGGTGCATACCTATGTTGAGAATCTATGGGAGAAATTCTTCCCCCTCCCTGCACACAGATTATGTATTCTTTTAGAGGTGATCTGGGTAGGTATCTAACTAAGAGATCTTTTAGTGGGCTTTCATTTACAATAACCTTTGGTGCCTCTAATACAGAGTTAGGGCCTCGCAACCACACCAATACTTGAAAGTCATACACCCTTGCAAGCAAGGCTGGGAGCGGCGCCACTCAGTACAACAAACAAGGCTTTCTCAAGATGATATTCAAAATCATGAGAAAGAATTTACCATGTCTTTGGAGTCTTTGGACTCAACAAAGAAGACTTTATTATAGTGAGGTGGAATCTGGAAATAGGTGTGTACTCACTTGGGTCGTTCCTAGAGGTTCAACTTCTGGCAGGCCCTCTAAAGGTGACACAAACTTGGCTTGGATTCAAGGGTCAGATTTTCTAATTATCACAAAGAGAGAAGAGCATACTTCTCTACCTCTTCACCTTACCCAAACATGCAAGACATATTCATCACCTAGCTAGCTTCATTCCACCAAATCCACAAGCCTTTGTGTTTCTGATTCTCTCAAAGAGAGAAGAGCATAATCCCCTAACAAGATGTGTTAAAGATCCACTAACTTGCTCTGCTTCCCCAAGTATCCGTCATTCTAGCAACATCTAGGGTCTCGGTTTCATCCATGGGCATAACTTCCATGTAGTGAAGAGCCTATTCCCCTACTTTGCTATCAGGACCCTTAAGAAATTTTAACAAAGCCCTATTTAAAATATGTGAATGAAAAACAGTAAACAAGCACAACATTTTTAATATGAATTTGACAACCATCCTGCAAGCAAACCGTTAGCAAGTTTTCATGATCTTTGACAAGCAACCTGCAGACCACTATTATGTTGCAGCAGAAATCAGAAACATGAAATCAACAGTAGAAAGTAAATGTCAGAAAATGATAACAGTAAATTACATAATCTAAAAATTTAATGACTCTCTGTAAAACTTTACGTGAGAAAGTATATTGTTGCACGCGAGAAAGTGCAGGTACCTACGCGAGAGAGTGTTTCCTCGCATGAGAGAATGCTACTAGGAGCAAAACTTTGTGCGGCTTGATCTAAAACTTCACACGATATTCCGTACCAGTGATGTACTGACGCACAGCAGAGTTCAAATTTTTGTCAGAAAATTTTGAGAGTGAGGTCAGAAATTGTTTTTTATGCCCCACAGTGGGTGCCAAAATGTGTGTGGTTGAATGTGACCTCTTAAATCAGGCACAAACTCAACATAGTCCTTGCTCAATCATCGAATTTGCAAAGATGAACATGAATTTTCCATTTCACAAACTTGATTGAATCGACCTGTTGCCTCCTATTTAGTTGGGGTGTCAAATTTACTCTCAGAACGAGAGCCAACAACCATGACCATGGCTAAAATGGAGGATTTTAAAGTATGATAAAAACTAAAATTGAAATTACTCTATATGAGAAATGCCATTAGAATTAAAGAATTGAAATGCATATTTATTCTAGAAAGCTTGAAAAGATGATAAAATTAAGCTATTAGATATG
>MU225944.1:458901-470656 GCA_018584345.1 Thuja plicata
AAACATGAAAGAAATGAGACAAGATTTTGCTATAATTTTGATGCTCTCTAATTGATCCTCCCAAATGAAGAAAATGAGGTCCATAATATAGAACAACCTGAGAAGGGGATGAAGAGTTTCTTGAAAAAAAACAACTGACTCTTCATCTCCATGGAGGAAGGTGAGACAATTTTGAAGGAATTATTCAATTAAAAGAATGAATTATTGCCACATGAGTGGCTTTTCATATGGAATTATAGAATTCCTTTTGAGGATAATTCACTCAAATAAGAAAATAATTATTTTAATTCCCTTTTAATGTGTATTAGCTAAAGGGGGTGGAATTTATTTAATTTAAAAGCCATTAGGACTTTAGAATTAAATTAATTAATCATAGGGATTTTTAGCTAATAAACCTTGATAATTTAGGAATTAAATATAATGTGAGATTTATGCAAATTCAGGTTTTTTGCATTTGAGACCAAGTCAATTAAAGTCAATTAGGAAGAGAATTTTCCTAGTACAATAGGACTTCAATGATGAGGAAATGCATCAAAATTGATTAGAATTGTAAGGTGCCAATTTTGGGGTGTTACAGTACCCTCACTTTCCTCATTAGCAGTTTTCTTATCTCTTTTCTCTTTTTGTTTCTTCCTCTTCCCTATTACTTTTTTAGTGCTTGGTATTTCCTTAACTATTGTAGCCTTAGGCTTGGCACTTACTGTAGGTTTCTTCTTTATCATCACTAGAGGAGAAGGTTTCTCCTTCTTTACTTGAGTGATGCTTCTATTTTGTCTATTGGTTGGAGAACTACCAGTCATGCCAAAAACTTCAACTTTGTCTTCATCGTCAGCTACTCCTGATGTGCCAGCTTATTCATCGGCATACTTAGCTCTAATCTTCTCTAACTATTCTTTTGTGAATCCTTTCTTCATCATGAATGTATCAATATTTTTCTTTACTCTTCTCTCAATGACATGTTATCATCACACAAAGACTCATACTATGCATGAATAGATTCAAAACCTAAGTCTTCCAATTTACAATGAATGTAGGCTCTAACATCCTCTACATGTAGAACTTCATAGGGAACACTAAATAGGGCACCTTCCTGGTCATTCTGTATATACTTGAATGGATTTCTTTAAAATTTTGGTCAAGGTCTTTCATTTATATCAATCACGTTTGGAGTATCCATCTTAAATTTCCACAACACAAGTAAATACTAGATAAATAACTTGAATAGTTTGAAAACTAGGGTTCTTCCAGATGAACATGGTGATACCTGATTGATTTGTTCCCTTTGATCAACACACACAATCTCTTCTTGTCTCATAGATCATGAAAAATACTTGAAACAATGCTCCTTTAGCTCCCACACCAACTTTCATGATGCGCAAGGTAAGAATTGAAATCCAAAAATAGCCTTTTATCTACCTTCGCATGTATGCATTAAATACACTTACCAATAGAGTTAACCTTTTCGCTGACTAACCCAAACACTCATTACCGATGATAAAAACATCACATAATTCATCAAAACTTCACAATACATTCCATAAGTTCTTAATGCATCTTTAAATGTTGATAGATCTTACCAAACACCTTCAGGGGGTCCAAAAGATGGATTCAATAATACTTTCTCCCCCTAAGCCACATGAAGGCTTATTTTTATGATGAATTATCCACACGTAATGGATATGTGGATTCCTCTGGTGTATTACTACCTTCCTTCTCCTTCCAATTCTTGTTCATCTCTTTCCTAACTTCTTCTACATTAACAATCTGCTTTCCTTTTTTATTGCTTGACTGATTTACTGATTGGTTTCTTAACCTGCAATTCCTTTCTAAATGTCCAATATTATGACAATGAAAGCATGACATACCATTTTTTCTCCATGGTCTAGCATTACCTCTCCCATTCCTCATTCTTCAATTCACATCCATGTGTCAATAGTTACCACAGATTGAGCATGTGACATCAAATCACCTCTCCCTTTGGTAAGGGCTTTCCTGATTCACAGGTGACCTCTGATTGATAATTCTTGACTTGCATTCATCAGCTTTGAGCCCATATTTTTTCATTTTTAGTAGTATCCATCAAAGCTACTAGACCTACTAATAGGTCTAGATCAAAAAACATAGGCAATATGACCATGCTTATTGCAGTTATAAAATAATCCATCAAAATTACTTTTTTTTGTTTACAGGTCTTCTCCTACATACATTTGTAGTATGATCTACCTTGTGACAATTGAACATACAGGTTTGTAGGATTTATTGCCAGAATTTAGTTGTGTTACCTTCGGTGGAGACTTTCCTTCTTGCCTTATTTCCTTTGTTTCAGAAAATTCTCCAAATTCAAAAGTATTCTTACTGGTGTATCCAAGGCATGTGGTCTCTTTTCTTCTTCTTTGATTCCATGGTTGTTCATTCATCTTTGTAGTACTCTCATTGAATTTCTTCAGTAGATCATTAGCATTCTTCAATTCTCCTTTTATTTTCTCATTCTCATTTATGAGATCTTCACTCATCCTTAGGACTTCTTGATATGCTTCATTAGTCTCATGTACATGTTCATGCAGTGTACTAACCTCTTGTTCATATTTGAAAATATCATCCACTTTATCCTTTAGGGTTTCATCTTGGCTTTAAGGGAATCCTCTGCAACCTTCCTTGCATCCTTAGAAGAACTCCTTGCTTCCAGTTCTTCAGTCATTCTCATTGATTGGGCTTCAATCAATTTCTTGAGATTTTTCTTTCCCTTCTTCAGTTTTTCAATCTCCATACTCATGGCTTCTAGGGCTGCTTCAAATTCATCATATCCACTTTGTTTAGACAATTTATAAATGTAGTCTTGACTCTCACTTAACCATTCAGAAATCTCTTTTCTTTTATCTCTTGATTACTTCAGTTGATTCTTCAACTCCTCAATGATCATTTCAGCTTCTTTGAGTTACATTCTTTGTTTCAACAAACCATTCATCTTTTCCTTAAGGATCATACCCAATTTTTTAGGATTCTTCAAGGTAACTAAGCTCTAATTCCAATTATTAGTTTTCAAAGGCACTGAGAGGGGGGTGAATCTGTGTACCTATAAATCTAAAACAATACTTAAACATCTTCCACAAGATCCAACATGCAAAACTAAATACAATGTAGAAGCATAGAACATAAAATAATCACACAATGTAAACTCAAGACACAATATTTTTCCCATGGAAACCCTTGTTAGAGGGGAAAACCATGTGTGGAATGGTATCCACAAATTTAACTAGTGCACCAAGAAATTTTCCCTATTAGGAGCAGTTACAAAACTATGTTAGGGGTATACCCAGTTAAGAATATTTTAGCCTGGTTAGAAGCTAACAAGTCCTGTTAAAGGCTACTCTGTTAAGAGATTTAAAAATCCTTCTAAGATTCACCTGGTTAAAGGATTTACACTTTAGATCATGCTAAAGATCCTTCTCACCCTATTAAGAGTGACCTTGTTAAAGGATTTAATCTTGCAAACATGTTAGGGATTTCCTTGAGGTAGACCCAAGAATGACTGATCTATAAATGACCTTCATGTTTGACTGATGTATTTCATTTATGATCACAACACTGCTTCAATCATCCAACAACTTCATACAATCACAATCTCTAATCGTGCGGTCTAAACATCACCACATTAACCCTAATTCACAATTATATCCTTCTTTTATAACAACTTTATCACAGTCAACCTCTTGATCTAGAACATTTTTCTCACTGACATAAACTTAAATATGATCCTGCAAAAACACATTGGTCAACCCAATAAATTCAACACAACATAAATCGGTTCATAAACAATCATTAACAAACATTAATAGACCAAGGAACCGATCTAAATAAACTTTCTATGTTTGTCCTCTATTCTTCCTGTCAATCCACTTGAATCTTCAATAACTTTCTCAAATATTCAAACTAACTAATGTGATCGTAGATGTAGGTATATATACCTCTATAAATTTTATATGTATGATCACACACCTTAACTTGATCTCCAATGTCAAATCTGATCAATTGTTCCTTGCATTTTGTTCTCTTCCTGGTTAACTACACACTTAGTTAATTATTCAATTAGATCTTCCACACCATCGGTATGACTGATCTCTTTCCTCCATTGCATCATGTTTCTAGAAATGACAACACTAAAATACATTACCATGATCAACACATAGATCATCTTCAAAAAATGCACATGTTTTAGTGTTCTTGTTGATCAGAGATGAAGATGAGATAATGTGAATGTTCTGGATGGTATTCAAGTTGCTTGTTGGTGTTCTTGGATTGTGTGATGATCATGCTATTGCATTGCATTGTTTAAGGTGATCATATTTTTTGTTTTGGTATCATGTTGGTGTTTTTTTCATTTAATTCCTAGCCAACCTGATGGAGTAACATCTTTCAATTCTTGATTCTACTTTGGTGACATGCAATTATGTTCATGGTTGAATATTTGGGTCCTATCTAAGTCTTAGCTGACTTGATTTGGTTCTCTTGGAATATTGAACATAATGTTAATATCTATTATTATAATAGGTATTAGCCACCCTAGTGATTGATTATCCTTTATACTCATTATAAATGAGAGATCATTTTATAATTTTTAGGAGAGAGAGAGAGAGGTGAATTATTGATATTTCTATTCTGCATTTAAGGCAGAGTTTGCAATTCATTGGAAATGTATTTGCATTGGAGATGTTATTTTTCAGCTCGGTTGTAATGGACTATATTTCCACCCTATTATAATTGAAGATAGATTGATGAACCCAACTAAAGGCCAGATCTGTGATTGTATTGTGAGCAGTGAGCTCTGAAAATGAACCTACAAATTGGGTTATAAGACTATGGTTGCTAGTGCATCCTTTGTTCTCTATTTTTGTCTTAACTGGGTAGTACTTTAAGAAGAGTACATTATGTTGGGATAACTTAGGAAAGTTATGTACTAAGAGGGGAGGAGCGAATTAGTACCCTTAAAACTTTTAAGCATACAATCTTATCAATTACCGAGTTGACTAGATTGTATAATATGAACATAAAGTAAATGACTCAAATCGTAAATTCTGTAACACATAACACATTGATTTTGTCACACATAAATCCTTTGTTAGAGGAAAAAACTATTGTGGGGATGGCACCCATAATCCTTCACTACTACAGTATAAAGGTTACTTGGTTAGAGCTACAATGTTAGCTACTTCTGATAGCTTTCCATGTTAGGAGTATGATACTTGGTTAAGAGTACAAAAGACTTATTCAGCCTACCTTGTTAAAGGATTTGACAATCTCTGATCTGAGAGATGTACCCAGTTAAAGGATTTACAAAATATAAAGACCTGTTAGGGCCTACCCACAAACGGGATTTTTAAATCTCTGATTACAAAAAAATTCAATACAAAAATGTCTGATAAGAATGCATCATTCAAATGTTGTCTAGACTCATTATACTCGTTAACTCGGTTACCTTATTCTGTACTCGGTAGCTTAGCATTATAAGCTCAGATTTCTTATGCTTATGTCTTCTTCACTTCTCTTTGCAAGAACTTCATCAACTTCAGCTCTTCAACTTTAGTAATAGAAATATAAACACCAACAACTTGCTCATTCTTTCAATCTGATCTCTTATATAATTTCTAGGTGGTTAACTGTGATTCAGGTGGTTAACCAAATATAGGGCATCATCATTCAATGGTAGAGATTAAGCGGTTAAAACTTTTCTTAGATCTCCAATGACTTTTGCCTTCTAAAATTTCATTGGTGGATCTGCCTCGTGATCATGTTCATTCATGTATTTGGAATCCCAATGATTCAACTAACGCTTACCTTGAATTTTGTGTAACGCTTCCTGCTCGGTGTCCAAATTCAATGTATTTGAATTCAATTGAAATTTCAGCTCTAGAATACTTGGTAACATATATGTTCTTACTTGATAACTCTGAACTCTCTTCTCGGTGCTTATGAGTGCTTGGTAACTGTCATTGCATGACTCAGTATGTGTATCTTTCTTGGTGCTTGATAAATGCTCGGTGGCTATCTCAGTTGCCTTTACCCACTATGTCTCCTGTATTATTCTTACTTACATGCTTCGATTACATTTACTGATATGAATTTGCATAAAACTAATGACAAAAAATCAATTTAGGAGTAACACATTCATCTTGTGGGTTTGATTCCCACCAGGTTTCCTTGAGAACAAATCTTGGTGTTCTGTGTTATTTATTTAGGATCTTGCATTAGTATTTATCTTTCAGATCTAAGTGGCTAAAGTGAAATTAAATTATTATTAGATGTGTACAACTAATTCACACCCCCTCCCCCACCTCTCAGTTGTGGTTGCCTCATTTTCATCCTAACAGATAAATCCTCTCGTTGACATAAATTAGTGTTTATTAGAGGAAGTTCCTTGGGTACCCATTGTTTTAGTAGATGTTTTTTTTAAATTATGAATAATTTTGGTATGGAAATGATGAGTTTAAGTTTTTCATTTCTGGAAACTTATTAACTCTATTAATTTTGGTGTATAGGCTACCCTAACTGATTGACAGGATGAATAGGTGAAGCAGATATGCTAAGTGTTCTGATTGGTGAGAAGGAAGACAGTAATATTTTTGAGTTTTGAGTAGCACTTGAGAAGGTGATAATATTGGGATGTGATTATTATCATATTCTTATTATGATCAGAGGAGTATAGATTTATGACTGTCACAATTAACTCAACAAGTGTGTGAAAGATATTTTTTTGGTAATTGTTCTATGTGAACCGGTTGAGTTACCAATTAATACTTGATGATCAGATGATTAATTTGGTTAATTTAACAATGATATTTTTTATTAAATGTTGGTATTACATTTTTGGGCCGACATGTGAAGATTTATTGATGCAAATTTTCATGAGTTAAGTCAAATTGAGGGATGACTTGTGGATTTTTTTAATGTTTAACCGACTTAAGAACAGCTATAAAAAGGGATGCTAAATTAGAGATTAAGGGTTTTCTATCATTTTTTTGGTGATTGCGATTAGAGACAAAGATTTTTTACTATGTCAAGAGTTCAGAGACTGAATTGGATCTTACAGGAAAGCAATATCATTTTAGATCAGCAAATTGAGTTCATTTCTCAAGGATAACTCTAATAGGTTAGCAAGGCTAAATCCCTTAACAGGGTGGATCCTAACATATCTTATTGTGTAAATCCTCTAACAAGGTGAATTATGAGAAGGATTTTGAAATCCTCTAGCAAGGTAGATCTTAATAGATCCATTGTACTTCTAACAAGGTACTAGTCGCTCCTAACAGGGTGAGCCCCTAACAGGGTATTGTAAGCTCGTAATAGGGAAACACTTTTACCTGCAATGAAGAGATTTGTGGGTGTCACCCCCACCATATTTTTTCCCTCTTAAAAGGGTTTCCATGATAAAATTAGTGGTGTTATGGTTTATGCTTTTTGATTGATTGAATTACTTTACTTGTATTGCATAGTTATAGTTACTTGTTTGATTTTGTAGAAGTTACTTAAGAGCATAATTAGATATTTGGTTGAATTGTTATATATTATGTTTACATTGATTCCCCCCCACCTCTTAGTTATTGTATATATTAACAATTGGTATCAGACCCTTGTCCCCTTGAAGAAGTCTAACAACTTGGGAGAGATCCTGAAGGGAGATATGGAGTTTTATAGAAGACAACTTACTGGGGATGAGGACATGATTGAGAAACTTAACGACCAGTTGAAGATCTCTAGCGGTAAGAGATAGGAGCTTCTTGAATAGTTGACTAAAATTCAAGATCTTATTGAACATCTTTCTGAGAAAAGTGAATCCAATGAATCTATAGTTGAAGTTATAACTTTGGAGAATGAGCAGCTTGCCAAGGATAAAAAGGAAATGGACAAGAATCTTGACCAGCTTAAGCTAGAAAATAAAAACATGCAAAAGGATTTTTAAAACTTCTCGTTAAGAATGGGTGAAGATCTAGAAGTAAGGAGAGTGGTAGACAAAGCTAAGAAATTTGTTGAGGATTCCCTAAAAGACAAAAATGAAACCCTACCAGCTAAGGTGGATGATCATTTCAGATTTGAGCAAGAAATTGCTACATTGATGGAACATCTACATGATACTAATAAAGAAAATTTTAATTCCATAGGTGAGAATGCACATTTCAGGGATGAGAATGCAAAGTTGAAAGAAGAGTTGAAAAATGCTAATGCTTTGTTGAATAAGTTCAACAAGAGTTCTGCTAAACTTGATGAACAACTCTCAAAAAAAATTAGACTTGGTGAAATACAAGGAATAGGTTTTTCAAAATTTGAATTCGGTGAGTCATCTGGTACTAAGGAAACTTGTGAAGAAGAGAAGACAGCACCCAAGGTGAAAAAAAAAAAACCTGGTAAGAGGAATTATATACCGGTATGTTTCATTTGTCACAAGGAAGAACATACTACTAATTTTTGTTGGTCTAAACCTAGTCCATTTGTTCCTAGGTTTGCAAATTATTTTGATAGATCGGTTGGTTACAATGCTAGATTGAATTTTTTTCAAGTTAATTGTTATTATTGTAACAAGTATGGTCATAAGGCTAATGAGTGTAGGGATAGAATTAACAATGTAAGGCCATCTGTGAACTGGAGAAGTCCTTACCAAAGAGAGAGAAAATTCAATGTTACAGTTTCTATTTGTCACAACTTTGGACATACAGCATTGAATTGCGGGATGAGAACCGATAGAGGCAATGTTGGACCATGGAGGCAAACTGGTATGACGTGTTTCAATTTCAATAAGCTTGGGCACCTTTCTAGGTCTTGCAAAGAAAATAAGAATAACATTGGAGGTCAACTAGTGAGTAGGCCTGATAATGATAAAGGCAAGAAGATCACATATGTTGAAGAAATTAAGAAGTAGATGAAGGATACATGGGTAAAGAAAGGAGAATTAAAGTCTTCTGAAATGACAAAGAACTCCACTACATTGGGTAATGTAGAGACTTCATCATCTAAATAAGTCAAAGCAATTGGATTAGGGGGAGAAAAACAAGTAAGATTTATAACCTATCCCCTAAGTTTGTATGTGTGATAAGATGTATCAGCATGTTTAGATGCATAATGATGTCTGATGAGGTAAGTTGTATTACATAAGATTTTATGTGATTGCATAATGTTTTTTATTATGACATAGTGACTTTTAGGTTTCTAACTATTGTGACCAGTAAAGGTTACTATATGACCATTTACATTTATTACTTGGAATTGAGATGTTATAAAGGAAAAAGTGAATTTCATTTGTCACTTTACACTCTACAAGCTAAGAAGTGCATTTTCAAGCATAAGATAAGTTATTTCTAAGTGTTTATGAAGTGATTCTGGATTGGAGGTTGTGTTTTCATGCTTGAAGTGAGGCACTTTATGAGGAACCCAACTAACAAACTGAAGTGGTATCTCTATGTTGTGAAGATTCTATTGTGAAGAGATCATTTTTATCATCATGATAAACCTATGTTGGTTGAGATCACTGGTGATCCAAGACATGTTTTCAAGTTACATCCTTTGAAGGTGAAATAAAATGATCCTATTGGTGCCCTATCTTTAATACCTCATTGTGTACTATTAACTAAAGATGTGAGATCCTTTATTCCTTACAAAATTGAAGATCTTGGATATAGTGGTATAGTTTATGATTTTGTTGGACTATGTGATGGAGCTCATTTGAAGGAAGAACACAAGAATTTGACTGATAAGGGTTTTGTATATATTTTTGACATACCTTGTGATTTTGAAACCGATTGGATTATATATGTTCTGAGTCAAGTTCACAATCAGTTTTTATGGCTGGACATCGTTCAAAATTACCAAGGAAATTATTCAAGCGGTGACTAGATTGTGTGTGACCGGTGATGTACCTATTCTAAGAAATATTCTAGATGGATAGGTCACTCATCTTCCTAATTTAAAAAATATAAGAGTAATATGAATATTAATGACATTAGAAATTTTGAAGTAAAGTTTTTTTCAATGGTGATCGGTTACAAAGTTGATCAGTCAAGCTGATTGAACAATGTGCTCGGTGGAGGCATACATGTAGGTTGTGGGATGATTAAGGAAAATGCTCAATATGACATGTGTAAGGTTATGAGAGGCCAATTATTTGTGAACCTAGAAATAATCATGAAAGACAAGAAATATACATTCAATTATGGTTCACTACTGATATTTATATTCTTCTATTTGCAAAATTATTTTCCTGGAATTGGTCAGATTCAATGGTCAACCGATAGACCTGTTGTAGTGCAAATCAAAAAATGCATAAGGATGTTATGAAATAACTTCAATAGTGTTATGTGGGGTTATTTTAAGGATTTTAAAAAATTAATGCATGAGAGGGAACGTATCCAAACCACTATAGTGGAGAAATACAAAAATGACATATGTTTCATTGTGGATACTGATACATGAAAGTTGCAGGCGCTATTATGACACTTCATGTTGATGATGGTTTATGAAGTTGATGATGTTATTATGACACTTCATGTTGATGAGTTATTATCCAAACCAATTGATGTCACTACACCTAGATTTGGTACCTATGAAGAGACCTATTTGAAAATTAGTTCGCAATTGATTACACTTGTGATAGAGAGAAGAGTGAGAAAAAAGGTTGATGACTAAGCTTAAAAAAATGGTATTACAAACGAGATGATTATTGAGATCAGGAAGAAATTTGAAACTAAATAGGCAATAAATTTTGTTATTGCAACAGACAAAGTTGATGTAGAGGTTGTAAATCCTACAACCAGTAAGGCTACAGGTAGAACAACTAGGAGTTCCACATTGAAAGAAAAGGAGAAAGAAGCAGAAAAGACACCTGAGATTGTGTAAAGGACCTATAAGAGGAAGAAAAGAATGACTCAAGGTTACAAATAATCTAAGAGAAAAATCAAAAGGAAGCCTACTGCTAAAGAAGATGAACCTAAAACTGATTCAGATAAGGATCAACCAGAATTGAAGGCTGGTGGAAAGACATCTAAAGTGGTTGTTATGACAACTAAGAATTCAGTCAATCCTAAAACTTTCATAATTTTGACAGATGATACTATTGTAGAGTATTAGGGAGTATGGAGTATGGTGTTGTAACTGATACAAATCGATGTTATGAGAACTTTGATGATGCAGATAAGCAGAATATTGAAGATGTGATAGTTTACAGTTTGCATAAGGTTTTTAGAGGACTATGTGAATTAAACAAGACTATACCTAATTCACTATACAAGAATATTGAGGTGAGGTGGACAAATAATTTGAGGCAAGATATAGAAATGATGGAGCAAGCCTTAATCTTACTAAAGCCTAAATTACCTATTGAGGGTGTAAAGCTTTTAGTTGAGGCAATGAGACATAGATTCAAAAAAAGAACAAGAATATGCAAGATACTTATTAGTGAATCTCAAGAAGTACATGATGAGACAATTATCATCATGAAGGAGAAATTGAAAGAACACAAACTAGAAGAAACAATTCAAGAGGAGGTTGTTGGTTCCCAAAATAGCAGATTGGAATTATGCTTGCTCTGGCCAACGAACAGGTTTAATTCCTCAGGAACTTAAACCTCTGCAATTTAGGCTTTGATCACCAAGGCTGGTAGGCCTAATTATAATACGCTTTCTCAGATGACTGAATGAATTCTGTAAACAAAATAATATAGTGAATTGCTTTGATAAAAAAGATAATAAATCTTAACTAAATTTATAATAAAGAC
>MU225944.1:471532-495102 GCA_018584345.1 Thuja plicata
ATTAAAAGAAACCTAAAATCTAAAACTAAAAACACAACAATTAAATCAAAACTAATGAACATTAAAAATAAAAAATACTCATATAAAACTAGGGTTAGTTTATTTGAAAATTTTAAAACATGAAATTACTAACCCTAGAAACTAGGAAAATATATTAGAACAAATTGCATTTACCAATAGGTAAATACCATTAACATTAGTAAAAGGAAAATTTACTCTAAAAAGGACACAAAGAAAGGGATAATGGGAACGGGGTGGAATTAGGGAATAAGGAAATAGGAAAGGGAAACTTCAATAGGGTAGATAAGTCAAAACATTAGGGGAAGAGGATCGGGCGAGAGGTTGTGAGTTCAACTAACATGTGCTTTAGTTTATTCATTTAAATAAAAGGGAATAATAAAATCAACAAACGTAATTACTTCCCTTTATGTAGAATTGGGACCTGATTTTTGAGGTCCCAACAGAGGTGACAGTAGAAGAACTTGGTTCTACTAAACAAGTAATTGATGATATTCAAGGTAATTTATCTTCTGATGCACCACAACAAGATCATGTTGTCTGTATTGTAGATGTGCAAGATAAAGATGAAGGATGTAAGGATAATATTGCAGAGGTGGTGATACCTACCTCTACTACTATAGTTGGCCAGACTGATGATAGTTAAAAGAAAGCTGAAGGTGATGTAGCAGCACATTCAGTGAAAAGAAAATTAAATCTTGGTGAGAGTTCCAGTTCTAAGTTAAAGATAAAATATGTTGATATTCCTGAGGAATAAAGTGAGGATGATCTTAAAGATGAAGATGTTGAGGTCATTCAAAGACCACTTGATATTTCTAAAATGAATCTTGGGGAACTAATGATAATTTTAGACATACTTAAATATAAAGCAAAAAGAGACCAATTAAGAACTAACAAGAGACAAGCTCAAGTATTAGAGATAGCCAGAGATATTTTCTCTGATCTTGTACCTGAAGTTCCATTTGATCCCAATGCTCCTATAATTGAATAAATGGATATTTTGGTCAGTTTTATTACTGAACAAGTTTCAAGTTTGGAAGATACATATATGAATAAAGCTAAGTTGGAGTATGAGAAGAAGAGGATTGAGAATTTGATGGAAACCATTGCATTAGATAGAGGACAACTTATAGTTCAAGTCACTACGGTAAAGGAATCTTTTAAGGAAATTGGTAAATTGTTAGCCAAGTTTATGATTTTTCATTGTTTACTCAATATTTGGAGCTTAAGATAAATGAAGCTCGGCATGAGCTTAAATCTTTGATTGCTACTTTTGATCCTATGTTACACCCAGTTGTAGCCTATCGATCACAAGTAAAGGTGATAAATCACAAGTTGAAAATATTGCAAGGAGGAAAAGATAAGAGGATAACAACATTGTTGGAGTTGTAGAGTTATTTGATTCCTACACTTGATGTTATGCAACAAACTGTTAAATAAGCATAGGTAACCCTTGCATTACCTGATATGAGTACTCTTGAAGCCATGGAAGAGTTAGCTTCTATTTTACATGAACAGATTAAAGGCATTATACTTTGAAGAAATCATGGGAGAATTCATTAGATAAAATTTTAGAGATGTTTTTGCAAGGCTGTGATTGGTAAGCTTTTCTTTTTGAAGATAATTTTTGTGCCTTTGTCATTGTTGTCAAAGGGGGAGTAATCTGTATAAGTTCAATGAAAGGGGGAATAATTGGTATATTATTGGTATGGTGAAAATATAGTTAAGGAAGTGATCGGTATATAGTAGATAATTATATTACCTATTTCTCTATATATGTTTTGGTATATGTTTTTTCATCAATGCCAAATGGGGGTATTGTTGGAGTTATGATGAATTTTGGTGAAGTTTTTCATTGTTGGAAACTTATTAACTCTATTAATTTTGGTGAATAGATTACCCTAACTGATTGACAGGATGAATAGGTGAAGCAGATATGCTAAATGTTCTGATCGATGAGAAGGAAGACAGTAATAGTTTTGATTTTTGAGTATTTCTTTATATGGTGAGAATATTGGGAAATGAAATCATTACCAGAGTCTTATTATGATCATAGAAGTATAGATTTATGACCACGACAGTTAACTCAACAAGTGTGTGAAAGATACTTTTTTGGTAATTGTTTTATGTGAACCGATTGAGTTACCAATTGATACCTAATGATCATATGGTTAAGGCGGTTAAGTTAACGATGATGTTTTGTATTAAATTTTGGTATTACATTTTTGGTTTTACATGTGAATATTTATTGACATGAATTTTCATGATTTAAGTCAAATTGAGGGATGACTTATGGATTGTTTTTTAAAGTTTAACTGACTTAAGAACAGTTATAAAAAGGGATGCTAAATCATAGATTTAGGGTTGGTGATCATTTTGTTGGTCACTGTGATTAGAGACAGAGATTTTATATTGCATCAATAGTTCAGAGACTAAATTGGATCTTATAGGCAAGTAGTGTCATTTCATATCAGAAAATTGAGTTCATTGCTCAAGGCTAACTCTAATAGGTTAGCAAGGATAAATCCTTAATAGGGTGGATCCTAACAAATCTTATTGTGTGAATCCTATAACAAGGTGACTTCTAAGAAGTATTTCAAAATCCTCTAGCAAGCTAGGTCTTAACAAATCTCATTGTACTTCTAACAAGGTCTAGTTACTCCTAACAAGGTAAGCCCCTAACAGGGTATTGTAAGCTCCTAACAAGGCAACTCTTTTAACTATAGTGAAGAGATTTGTGGGTGTCATCCCAATCATAGTTTTTTCCCTCTTAAAAGGGTATCCATGATAAAAATTAGTGGTGTTATGGTTTATTATTTTTGGTTGATTGAATTACTTTACTTGTATTGCATAGTTACAGTTACTTGTTTGATTTTGTGGAAGTTACTTAAGAGCATAATCAAATCTTTGGTTGAATTAGTATATGTTTTGTTTACATTGATTCACCTCCCCCCCCCCCCTCTCNTTCCCCCCCCCCCCCCCCCTCTCAGTGCTTCTATATATTAACATTTTTTAGCTCAAGGGAACCTCAATTTCTCCTATGCTCTCATCATCATAAGAACATAAACCCCCTTTGGCAAGAAAAAAATTCCATGCATTTACAGAATTTTCTTCTAATATTTTTATCTCTAGTTTATCTCCCTCTTTTAGACCTAATAAATTTCTCACTTTCCTCTTCTCTTCCTGAATTTTCCTTGCTTGAGGAAGATAGGTCTAACAAATACCTAATTGGTGGCACCTACACTCCATCAAATGAGAGAGATAGTTAGAAAAACTTCCTTGAGGTTTTTAATGGTCCATCAAGACATGGGAGAGAATAAATATAAGGTGATAAAGATAATTTACAAGAGATAATAGACTTAGTGGAGGTTTACCAGAAGATGGACTTATTTTTCCACACCCTTTAGCTTGGTCAGTTATTTTTCATGGACTTTGATTTGATTTCAAAAGGCATTGATAAAGCTAAGACATGTGTCATCTACTGTTCTCTTTTCCTATATTGGTCATATGTATTGTAGGTAGATGATTTTGATGATGAATTGGATCAAAATGAGGAGTTTAAATGTAGATTTCAATCACAAATTAGTAATATGGTATGAGAAAGCTAATACATTAGTCTCATAGTTTATATATTGTGACTTGGCTATGCAGTCCCAAAGTTTAGTTGTGCTTATAAATCATCATGCTTCTTGTGCCTGCACTTTCATTATAGATACAACCAAAATTAACACAAGAAATTTGGTTTTAATGGAGAACTCAACATGTTGCATTCAAAGGATCAACAATCAAGATGAACCATTGTTTCTTGCTAATATATTCCTCCTTTTCATTTTGTATGCTTATTTATTTTCAAATATGAACTGATAGGAAACATATTGTTTTGTATTCCCATGATAGATCATTAATATAGTGTGTTATGATTGTAAATGAGTTTGTTGCAGATGGCTGGTATAGGGTCAATTGTTGTTGTATAGCTTCATTTTTTTATTGCTGGTAAAAATAGATTTTATGGGGACCCGAAACCCCTTACAACCACAACAAAAAGGATAAAAGAAATTAAAATGCTAAATAGAAATAGGACTGAGACTCGTCTCACAACACCCAGGACCAAAACAAATAACCAGAGGAAAAATCCAGAAACCAGCTAGGCCCCCAAGCATCCAAAAGCCAAAAAATGAAACAACACAAAAATGGGGGATTAGCTGGAACTAGGAAACCTCCAAGAGATTTCCTTTCACTTCCTTCTTAGCCTTAGAGACCTTCTTGATGGCAGCATTGAATTCTTAAAGCTTCAAAATATTATCTTGGATTATCTTCTTCTTGGCTGAATGCATGCGCTTGCCCGGGCCTGCATCTTCCATGTCATCTTTTTCATCTTCAATCTTCACAATAGGGGAGTCGGTCTCCAAATCCAATTTAATGGAGTTAAAACACTCCATAGTAGAACCCATGAAGATATTTTTATCCTTCATGTGTTTCTTAAGAGTGTTCACCAGGATATCAAATTTGTCATGCAGAGCCTTCAAATTATTTTCATCCTCCTTGTTATTTTTACCATCAACCCCGGTCGACCCATAATCCTAATTACCTTGAATAAGATCAACATGAGTAAAAAGAGCATGAAAGCTGAGATGGAGGCTTTTGATTTCCTTAAATACCCATTTCATTAGACAAAATGAGTACATAGACATTGCCTTCACAGTTTGAAGAACTCCAAATGGGGGCTCAATTTTTTCATCCATGTCATCTTGAAGGAGTTGGACATTCTACTCCTGCATATCCACCATTCTAGAGAAAGGGATATTCCTTGAATTAACAAGGATGTTACCCTTCTCAGCAGTGTCTTGACCTAGGGTATCCTCCTCCTTCCTCTCTGACTGTACTTCCATAACCACCTCAAGCTTCAGAGAGATGGGTATATCATGCTCTTCAGAACTCGCATAGTTGACCAAAATAGGAACTTTCTGGCCACCCACATCCTCCTTAATGTCTTCAAGATCTTTTCCTTTTGACTTGGTTATATGGGCACATGGAGACTTGTCCTCATCATCACCAGAAACACTCACCAAGATCGAAAAAGACTCCTTAGTCTCATCTTCAGACTGGGAGTGGGGGATAGAGTTAGTTTCTTCATAACCATCAGCACTCTCACCATCAGATTCTGTGTCCATACCTTTATTTTTTTCAAATTTTAATTTTTTAACTATCAGCTCTGTCGAATCCTCCCCCACCCTAATCCTTTTACCCGAAGATTTTTCATAGCCAGAGTCTCTCGGTGAGATAATAAGAGGAATGGAAGCTAAAAATTTATTAACATGCTCTAAAATAAGGAGAATCAGACCCTCATGCAGAATGGGCTTACTTTCCTTTTTCCTGTGGTTGATAATACTATGACAGAGAGATTGCAACAGGTAGAAAGGAAGCATGAAATGTAAGAATGCTCCCTTTTATACCTCCCATCTAGAGAAATGTACTCCATAACCACTATAAGAACCTTCACCCAGAATTATTTGATGGAGTTGACATCATAACACCCCCCAGAGTCTTTCACAAGACTCTTTGCTTCCTATTTGTCCTTTGGGAAGTGTTGAATGGACTTATAGGATATCTTCCTGTCCCTGTATAATTTCAATCCCTTGGTGTTTAAACCTGTAACCTCAGCTATCAGGTCTTTGGTTATCTTGACAGCCATTCCTCCGATCACCACATAACCATTCTTCTAGCTTTCAATGAAAGCTTTCGTGATAGCATCTTTAGAGCCATGAAGGTGCTCCATGTATTTTTTGAGGCCACCCTTATTGATCTTATCCCAGACCTTCATTTGGTTCTTCCATTTCTTATAGTTCTTTAGCTCCTTACGGTTTAGTCCACCCCCCATGATACCTTTCAAGAATAAGTTGTCAATAGCAATGGTGGATGCAAGACAGAGATAGAGCAAAAATGCCAAATTAAAAAATTTTAAAGTGCCAGTATACTCATGTCTGCACTTCACATTCTTGGGAAAGACAAACCTTTCCGTAACCCTATTAACTGCATTTAATGACATGTGTAAATTCATGAGAGCTTTTTGAGATTTTCCAAATCTGCTCGCTTGCTATGAATCAGATCATACACCAACTTGGCCTTCACCTCAATGGTCAAATCACTAACTCCATGATAGGTCATGATGCCCTCAGCCTTAATTGCGATGTTATCCAGCACATCTGCAGTATAGTTCACTTCCATGAAGTTATGTGATATAATGACATTGGTGAAAGAGTTAATGATTAAACAAGCATCATCAATAATATCCTTGATTAATAATGATGGCTTAGTAATCCCTTTAATGCAATTTAATATATTCATCAAATCTCCTTCGATCCACACATTCAAGGGCATTCTTTCATTAATTAATTTTAAATTTTGAAGGAGATTCATCACCTCCGCCACGTAGTTGGTCTGGACCCCAATGGGGAACGCCATGTCTACAAGATAGTTGGAATTTTAATCATGGATTAAACCTCCACATCTAGCAGGGCCTAGATTCCCCTTTGTCACTCTGTAAAAATTGGCTTTAATCCAGCCAAGAGGAGGGGAAAGCCAAATGGCATTCTCCTGCATGGAGGGATATTTGGCTATTGTTCCTATAGAAACTCTAGCATTGGAATCCAGCATAACCCCATTGAACACATTACAATTCTCTTTGATGTTTCTCTTAATATTTTTAGCAATCACAACCGGAGGCAAGGTAGTATCATGAAAGACTGTCATTACATTCGTGCCATAGTTTCCAAATTACATGAGGGGTGATAATGTTCCAAAGAAACCTATCAACATGAGTAGGTGCATTTCTCCACTGCTTGAAAAAAAAATTCCACATTGTTTGGGAACACCCAGCAAATATTATAGCATTGCAAGGTAAGGCACCATACATCTATGGAATAAAGACAGTCAATGGACAAATGGAAAATTGATTCCTCTGCATTCTTGTAGAGAAAACATCTGTTAGGTAGAATCATGCCTCTCTTTTGGAGATTGTCAATGGTAAGAATCTTATTTTCCAAAACCATCCAATAAAAAATGTTAATTTTAGGAGCAAGTTGTTTATCCCATACCCGAGCCTAGAAGGGAAGAGGATCTAGAGGCTTTAACAAGATCTCAGAGGCCAAAGAAATAGAATAGAGACCCAAAGGGAGATTTCCCCAGATCAAATTATCCTCCTTAGAAGAATCCACTTTCCAAACATTCAAATACAGCATCAATGGTTTAAGCACAAAATCTACTTCAGAAAGATCAACCCAGGTCTTGTTTTCCCAGTAATCTTTGGCCCACGTGCCAAATCTCTATTTACAAATATCAATAAAAGGCTTAATATAAGGAATGGAATTCAGAGGAAAATCTTTGACCCAACAATCATCCCAAAACATAATTCTCCTTCCATTACCCAAAAGCCACTTGGCACCCTTAAAATTTGTCTCCTTAGCTTGTTGGATACAGTTCCAAATGAAAGAGAAATGCACCTTCACATTAGATACCATGAAGTATGACATATGAGGGAATGAGAAGAGATATTTTTTGTGAACAATATCATTCCATTCTTTTTTTTCACCATAGATACACTATTTATGCTTAGCCAAAAGAGCCTGGTTAATAACCTTTAGAGGTTGAATCACCAGCCCTCCCCACTTCTTCGGAGTAAAAACCTTGTCCCAAGCCACAAGAGCCAGTCTCTTTTTGTCTTCCACTCCTGACCAAATAAAATTTTTCTGAATTGATTCAATCACATCTGTAATTTTTCCATGGATTCTAAATAGACTCATTGCATAGATGGGGAGACTCTGCAAAGAAGCTTTTAGAAGTTGGAGTTTTCCTGCTTGACTTAGAAGAGCTCCCTTCCAACCCGCCAACTTCCTATTAAATCTATCCATAAGACCTTCCCAAAAGGATTCAAGATGTTTCAATCCCAATGGGAAACCTAGGTAGGTTGCAGGAAGGTCCCAATTTCACACCTAATAATTCTAGCTATCGTGTTTTGTCTTTCCTCCAACGTATTTATAAAATATAGAGATCTCTTATTCCAATTAATGATTTGAAATGTAGCTAAAGAATAAATAGAAAGATCCTATTTGATCCTTCTGGCCTCCTAGATAGTAGAATAACCCATAATAACTGTATCATCTACAAATTTCTCGTGGGAGAAAGTCCTAGAGGCAGAGGAAGGAATGAGGCCCTTTAAAGAACCTTCTGAAGCCAATTTCTAAAAATAATGACCAAGACCCTCCGCCAGAATAGTGAAGAGAATGGGGACAAAGGATCACCTTGACGGAGCCCCCTAGAAATCTTGAAGAAATTGGAAGAGGAGTCATTCACAATAACAGTAGCCATCAAAGTGTTGATAAGATGGGATACAAGCTGCAACAATTTAACACAAAATCCAAAGGATTGGAGAATCTTAATTAGAAAGTCCCAGTCCACCTAGTCATAAGCCTTCAAGAGATTGAGCTTCAACAAGAAACCATGGTTAGAGGAGGAATGGGTAGAATGAATGACCTCATGAACCTTCATAATGGAATCCAAAATTTGCATGACGGGAAAAAAACCACTCTGCTAGGGAGAAATGATATGGGGAAGGATAGCCAGTTGTCTAAGAGTAAGAACCTTAGAAAAAAATTTATACACTGAGTTACATAAGTTGATCAGCCTAAAGGATTCAAAAGAATCAGCACCAAGAGATTTAGCAATCAAGGAAATGAAGGTAGAATTAATTTCCTTAAGCATGATTCTAGAGCCAAAGAATTCTTTAACAGCATTACAGATATCCCTGCCCACTATGTGCCAGAATTTATGAAAGAATAACACAGGAAACTCATCTGGGCCCGGGGACTTATCCCCCTCAAAAGAGAAAGCAGCTTTCTTGATTTCCTCCGAGGAAGGGATGGCAGTCAAAAACTTGTTAATAGTTTCATCCACTAAGGAAGGGATAGAATCAAGAATTAAGGCCTGATTTCCCAAGGAAAGTGACTGATCTTTGGAAAGAAGGGAGGAAAAAAATTCAACCATAGCCAAAGAAATATCTTTACCGTTGCTAACCAAACCAAAAAATAACCTAATTTTGGATATTTTGTTGGAAGCTCTATGTTTGGAAGCAGACATGTGGAAGAACCTGGTGTTCTTATCTCTAGCCTTCAGCCAAAGAGACCTCGACCTTTGTCTCCAGTACACTTCCTCTTTAGAAATAATGTTATGATTTTTGACCAAAAGTGCAGTCTCTCTATCCTTAAGATCTTGAGACATACCTGCCTGCTGGATAGAGTCCTGAATGATATCAAGTTCCTTTTGAAAATCAAGCTTGACTTTGAAGATGTCCCTGAACACTTCCTTAATCCAAGTCTTAATATTTTTTTTATGTGTTGGAGTTTCTTAGACACCTGAAACATAGCAGACCCTTGAATTTTAATATTCCACCACTCCCTGATTCTCTTCTCTAACTCTGGATGGTCAATCCACATTTTTTCAAATCTAAAGGGGAAATTGCCCTTAACCTTCATTGAATCATAAACAAAAGAGAGAGGAAAGTGATTAGACCCAACCTTCGTGATTGAAGACAGCGAGCAGTAGAATTTATTAAGCCAGTTTCTAGATATCAAGGCACGATCCAAACAAACCTTAATAAGTTCCTCTCCCACTCTTCTATTAGACCAAGTGTAATTTACACCCTGCATATCAATATCAACAAGAGCTTGATGATTGAAAAAATACATGAGCTCAACTCTACCCTCCAATTGACTCAAGCTATCAACCCCTCCAAGCTTCTCATTTTCTTTCAGATGACATTTGAAATCTCCCATAACCAGCCATGGAGAATCACGGAAAGAAAGCCTTTGATTCTCAACCATTTTCCAATATTTTTCTCTACCATCTTTGGAATTGGGAGGATAGATATTACTAGTCACCCATTTAAAATATGACTTGATATGGGTAAATTTAATGCTCAAACAATTTACATCATTATTTAGAATAACACCTCTAATATTATTCTAGTTCCAAAAAACAGCAATACCACCCAAGGCACCAACAGAGATGGATCCAGCAACCCCACCATTTTTGAAGATTTTAATTTTTTCAACCTTATCTTTAATCATTTTAGTTTCCTGAACAAGCATGATATCAGGTTTATGATCTCTTCCCAAGTTCATCAATGTATCATGCTTATGGCCAGCATTAAGCCCCCTAATGTTCCACGAAATGATTTTCATTTCTTAACCGGAGTACAGACATCCTGGATGGTCAATTTATTACCATCCACTATATCCTTTTTACTTTCTATTTTACTTCATGGTTTTATCTTGGTACAAAATTTGGAGTTGATTTATTCCCCAATTTATCTTGTGAGAAAAGGCAAACAAATACTCAGCACTTTCTCTTATGACAAGAGAATCTTCTTAGGGGGCTTATATGGTGTAGGAGCACCAAGAGCCTTTGAGGCCACCATGACCATTTTCGGTCAATATTTGTAATAAGGCCATGATGAGGCCATTTTGTTTATTTTCATGAGTAAATAAGGTCATTCCATGCATTGGATCAAAGTGTTGGCAAGAGACACTAATAGGAAGATATTGTATGTTTTCATAGATGGAAATTGCATACTATTCTGGAAATAGCTTGTCATATTTTGATGATACTAAAGGTTTGACTACAGATTTGGCTATATATGGAATAGAAGACCCAGTGTATAGGTTTTGATATATGGATCGGTACAAACACACTTGATCAATTTTTGATGTGTAAATCTAGGAGATGATTCTCAAAAATAGTATGTATCAATGTCTAAGATCACAATAGTTTATATTATCATTGGGTGAAGTTATGATCTTCTGAGTATTGGGTTAACAGAGTTCAGTAAGAGACTGAGATAGTTGTATGTTTGATCAATCAAAAAACCTATTGGATTGATGATCTGATCAATTTAATTGTTGGAGATGTCAAATCTGACACATGTGATGAATTCTATGTTCGAGTTTGAGGTTAGGAACACATTTTGATGTGATATTTGGCAGACACTTCACATGATACCTATTTTTATTCCTGAGGCCGACAATGAGCTTGGAAAGTTTGACGATCGGTATATAAGCTCATTTTTTTGTGTTGATTGATATATATACGATGTTTGGATATGATTTATATATGTTTTACATGATTGATGGATCAGTGATCGGAGAATTAGAACTCAGATAAATATTTTTATTCTGTGCTTTATTGGAAATATATTGGTATTTTGATTTTTTTTACTAGTACACCTTTTTTGGATGAATCTTTTTGTATGGAAGTCGGCCTCTGAAGGTTGTATAACTATTTTGTAATTGAGCAGTGATCTCTAGGTTGTAATCCTAAATGTATGTGCATTCCCTATTATACTTACACCTTTAACAGGGTAAATTATTTATGCAAAAGTAAAACTTGTGGGTTTCATCCCCGCCATGGTTTTTCCAAGAAATCAATATCAAATAGATAATATAATCACATAACTCAAACATTTCAATGTCATTTATTTTCTTCTTCGTCCAATTTTTTGTCTATATCATCTGATCCAGATTCAACATTGTAAGCATTGTTCATACCATCATCGTCGTCATTGATATTAGTTTTAATAATTTCATCATTCACATGGATATCATCTTCATGAGCATTAACTCCTACATCATCATGACCTAGTTCATCTTCTTTGACATCTTTGTCAGGCTCATCATCAACTAACGGTTGATCCTGATCATCATCTACATCATCTTCTAATTCTCTGGTATCTTCTTCTTTCACCACATTATACTTTATCATCCTTCCTCTTGGATCGTGTCTAACAAAAAATGACCAACCCAGTTTACCTGGAACCTCTGAGTAAAATACCTGCTCACATTGGCTTGGAATAACATAGGGCTCATTTCCAGCTCACTTGATCAACCTTGTATTAACCATGGTAAATACATTATCATGTTCAGTAATAGTTCTATCAGGATCATTTTCATTCAATCGTAGTCTATACAATTGGATGAAGAGGAGAACTAATTTGAAGGACTTAAAGTCATTCTCAAGTATATCATCAAAAATCCCATATTATTGATTTTCTGAGACTTCAGGATGTATGTCACTTCTAGATGAAATATTAGTCACATGAAAGACTGGAGTTATCCCAGAATCACAAGTTTTCTTCGTGTCATCCAAATTTTTGATTCAAAATTTATGACCATTGCACCACATAGTCTTGTGGTGTTTCACCTGCAATATGTCAAACATGTAAAAATTATTGCATTGTCAGTTGATAAACATATTTATTCTTGGATGAATTTATGCAAAGAAAAAACTCAACATATATATAAATTAATATAATTCAAAATAATTAAATAATATGGGTGATTAATATATTTATACGTACCTATTTATCTCTTAAACCATATGCTAAATCAATTTTTTTTGGTGTGACATTTGAATCTCCATTACGATGAGCTTCTTTAATCAATGAAGCCACACCTTCCCATATCAATTTACGACCAGATTGTTGACATCGTTCAATCCATACCATCATCCAATCAAGATTGTTTAAGACGTACAAATGTATTGCATCCCACTTTTGACCAACTATATCAAATAAAATTAAAATTCACAAACAACGTATAATTAGTTAATTACCATGGTATACAACCTTAATTTATAATTGATGTATATTGAAGATTAATAATTAAATAAGTACAATATACATAAAAACCAAATGTAAAATGTATTATAATTGATTTCCATGACCATCTTATAATTACCTCTCACTTTCTCAATCTATCTTTCCCCGTCAAGTACTCCCCTTCAAATTTGTTAATGGATTTGGGATCCCAAATGTGATCTACATGGATATTTGTTGCAAACTTAGGAAGATATTCAGTAATGTACACCATGGTCTGGTATACCATATATCCCTCCACCATAGAACCCTCGAGATGGGATATTTGTCTAACCAAAGCCTTAAAAAGTTTCAAGTGTCTCTCAACCATCCATATTGACCTTTTATGTACATGTCAATACAATTCAGTCTCCTTGATTTGGTGTATGAGGTAGTGTTCTTGTGCATTGAAAAATGTCAAAGGTAGACACTTTTGCATTTCACACATTAGACGAAGAATTTTTCTCTTCCAATAATTTATATATTCTTTATGGATTTATTTAGATGATAGCCATCTACAATTGATTCAAGGTGCAAATATATTAAAGATATTTAACAAAAATATACAATATATTACATAATAAGTAAAACAAATAGAAAATATAAGATTTATACAATGAATTGGGTAAAAAGATCGCTACTTACTGTAAGACCAGAAAAATGCATAGTAAGAATATTAAGGCAACCACAAAACCTCTAACAATATGAAAATCTATCTAATCTAACATTAAAACCATTTGAAATAAGAGTTCAAAAACATATGCAAAACAACACAAAAACTCTCTTCAAATGTAGTTCTAATGCTCTCATTTCTTCTCCATTGAAAATGTATGAATGGTGCTCTTGACAATGAAAAAAAATGCACTTGTGATTGAAAGAAAAAATTATGATAATGAGAATACTAGGAGTGTGGTTAGTTTTGATTGAGAAAATTGATCTCAGTTTATAGGAAGAGAGAGCCAAATTGCAGATTTGGCAACTTGAATGTACAAAAGGAATATTGTCATAATTATGACAAACTAAATGCACAAATTATAAAAGTGTCATAATTGAAGAGTTGGATTTGGAATAATTTCATTATATAACAAATTATAACAATGGAAGAGATTCATTTTGGAATGCAAAAATTGAGGGAATCTGGAAGAAGAAAGTGGAGGCAAATTTATAGGAAATTGGAAGCACAATTAGGGGAGAAAATGTGAAGGGAAAGATATAAGAAATGAAGCATGATTTTAGGAATGAAAGAAAAATTAGGGGAAAGGTGTAAGAGTTCAAATTTTTAATTTTCAAAACTCATTATTCCCTCCAAATTAGGAATTTAGCGAATTCCATAATTCAAAAAGGTGAGAAATTAATTAATGGTGGAAGGAATATGTGAAAGGGGGGAACCAGATTGATTAAATGATTAGAACATAGGGATAAAATATGGGTTATTTATCCCAAGAGGACAAATTAATGGATCATTGACCGAATTGATGACATTGATGCAAAATTGACTTGTTTTTAATGATTTTAATGAGCGTTTAGAATGATTTTGATGGTTTGAAATGGTTTAGGAAATGATGAGGCATAAATTTTTACAATGCACTCGAATAATGATTGATGATGAAATAGCATCGATGAACTTTGACAATGTTATTGAAGAAGTCGAGGCATCAATGAACTTTAACAATGCACTCGAATGATGATGAGGAGAAGGAATTGATGAACTTTTACAATTCCTTGGATGGATAATGATGAGACATTGATGAACTTTGACAATTTCATTAAATGATGATGATCTTAAATAGCATTGATGAACTTTGACAATGCTATTGAATTGATTTGGATCAGATTGATAATGATAACGAGGCATCGATGAACTTTGAAAATTCACTCTAATTTATGATGATAAGGATTGAAAATGATGAGGATAAATTGATGAACTTTGAAAATTCTCTCTAATTGATGATGATAAGGCATCGTTGAATTTTGACAATGACTTGGACAAGATTGATGACAATAACATCGATGAACTATGATAATGATATCAAATGATGATGAAAATATGAAAAGAGATGAGGCATTGATGAACATTTACAATACCCTAGAATTATTTATATTAAATCAATGGTGACAAGATTGATAGGATTTGAAAGGAGTGGATTGATTTGAGAGTGATTCAAAAGTGATTTGATTAGGCATCAATAAACATTGACAATGCCCTAGAATGATCAAATGAGTTCAGAATGATCTTGGACTGATTAGGAAGATATTAGGAATAAAAAAACTAATTTATGAATATCTAGTAGTGTTTAGGAATGTTTAGGATCAAATAGGATCAGTTTAGGAAGATTTAGGATTAATTAGGATTGATTAGGAAAATGATCAATTTGACCAAAATGAGAGAAATGTTTGTAATTGATGACATGGAAGAATGACACAATATTATTGAATATAAGATGTGTTAAAAAGGAGGCACATAATTTTTAACCATTTTTGGGTGTCTACATTTTTCCCCTCTTTGATATAATGTGATTCTGAGCGTTGTGTCAAAGAAAAATTAAACTAGGTGAATGTTCATTTTAGGGAGTCTACACTTACCTCATATATTTTAAAATATCATATATAACTTTCTTGACATTTTTTTGAATTTTTCTGGGAGAGAGAGTTAGAATGTATTGCAACAATTATAAAAATGATCTTTTCATTATTTTTTGAAAACTAGTAAACATAATATAATGAAAAGAACATGTAGTATACAAATATATATATATATATATATATATAATTAAATTAATGAAGGTATTTCAATCATGCATTTTCATTCCTAACCCAAATTCACCTTTCTTTGTTATGATATTTTTTATGTTCACAGCAAATCCTGTGGGAAATCAACGTTTATGTATGATTTCTTTTATAGCATTTCTTTGATGCTCCATTAATAACCAAGGAAAGGATCTTATATTAATTTTGTCTCCATCACTATTTAATTGAATGATATTTTTCATTGCATGATTTCCTTCCTGAATGTCACTAAAAAATTTCATAATTTTTTCTTTGTCATGCCTTCCATCCAATATTTTCCATAATGTTTATGTGTTAGGATTAAGTAATATTGAGAGGGGGGTGAATCACTATTACAGTACTTTAAACATGAACTTAATAAATTCCAACTTAACCATATAATTACTGAAATGAAAATAACAATAAGGACATAACGCATAACTCATAACACCATGAATTATTGTCAAGGAAACCTTGACCAAGGGAAAACCCCAGTGGGGATGGTACCAACAAATATGTACTAAAAGCATAGTGTCCCTATCAGGAGACCTAGCCATGTTAGGAGCTGAATATTACATTAGCATATTTCTCTGTTAGGGGAATAAAAACCATGTTAAAGGTATACTGAGCACACTACTCTTACAATCAGAAATAGTTTTGTTACAATCAATCTCTGAAATGAAAATACAAGCATCAGCTATGCTTAGATAGTTCCATTTGTAGCTCACATCTATCTGACATCACAATTCATCCATGCATTCCATCTTCTTCATATCATCTCATCACTATCACACTTTGCCTTACAAAAATCTCTTCATATGTGTGCGTGTGTGTGTGTGTGTGTGTGTGTGTGTGTGTGTGTGTGTGTGTGTGTGTGTGTGTGTGTTACATTATTCATTCGGCTCTCTAATACATTAAAAAATAGAATTAATACTTATACAAAGAGTAAATACAAAGTCGGAGACCTTATACTATTAAAGCATAGGTAATCCACAATCCCAATCCAAATTAGCATGATTGGATTCCATGTCATACTCCCTTAATCATCGTGATTGTTCATCTGCCATGTATCTTTGTTAATTTATCTTTGCATGTCTTCAAAACACTGTAACTCACTGCGATCAAAACCAAAACTCAAGCGACATTAACATAAGGTCAAACATACCCCCAAAATTTCTTCCTCTAAGATTTCATGACACCATTCATCATATACTATCTTTGTTGTCCAAAACTATTTTGTTATACTCTGTATTTTTGTTCACTGTACTTAGTCATTTTACAATCTACATCTTTAAAAATGTAAACAACTCCAATAAATCATCATACTAGATGTGTTTCCATAAATGACAACCCTAAAGTGTCCCATATCACTCCAAAAAGCATCACTTTCCAACAATCTCTCCCTTTGGCATTGATGGCAACATTTATTGAAAAATGACTAAGTGTCAATACTAAAAAGATATGTATGTATATCCTTTACATATATTCTTTACTCTATACAATTATCTATATATTTTCATCTCTTCTCTTCTCCCCTTTGACATCAATGGAAAAGGTATGCAAAAATGTAGAATATACAAAAATTGTACCACTACTTACTAGAAAATTAGACCATCTTTAGTACATCTCGGAAAGAGTCTTCCAAGATCTTCACTTCCTCTGTTCAGGTCTTCACCAATATCTGACTCACATGAATCAGCCCATTCAGTTCAAATGAAGAAGTCTATGCTGCCTTTAGGTCAATAGGCATATTAGTTGTAAGGGTCTATCCCATCTTCTCCATGTTAGAGATATGGACCTCAAGAATTGATAGCTTGGGAGTGATTAGAATCTTTAGCAAACAAAACCTTTCCATAACTCTCCCTCTTTCTGTATCAAGTACACTCAGTTTGTCCAAAATTTTGGATACTTCTTTGTCTATCTCCAATACATATTGTGAGGAGGTCTCACAATTGTCCATCAACTTATCCAGAGTAGTTATATCCTTCGCTACTATGTCCTCAATGTTTTTGATATGTTTGATAGGGTTCATACAGTAATTGTATAACTTCCTTCCTTGTGTGACACAACTTTTGGCCTCTGATGTAATTTTGTTTAGTATGCCCAAGTCCCATGAAATAGACTTGCATAATTCCTCCAATTTCTTTGCAAGATATTTCTTCTCAGCCTTCTCTTTAGCGATATTCTCTATTGACTCATAGTGACTGTCAAATTCATATGGTGCCTTGTTCAAGTTCTCTGCATCATATTTTCCTTGAAAAATAATAGGTGCTAGAAGTAGTTTGTTCAAAGTGTCAACTGCTCTTGACATTACCTTAGCCTTCTTCTCTCTTTTCTGCTCAAATCTTTCCTTAGCTTTAGCAAATGAGATATAGGATAACTTCATCATATCATCCACATCCATGTTCTCAATGTTAGTGCTCAAAACCTTGTCTCCACTTTCCAACAATAAAGGTGGAGAATCATATGTAACATTTTATTGTTTTACTTCAACCTTATTCATTGTATCTTCCATTGTTTCATCAATGTTTCTTTCAATTTTTGTTTCTCTGTCATATCCTTGCTACTAATTCCTTCAATGTTTGTATCCTTCACAAAGGGGTCATTCACATCCTTTGAAGTGTCCAATAACATAGGAACACCAAAAACATAGAAATCTGGTTGCTTCATAGTGCTTACATATTGACTAACGTCTTTGCTCAATGATTTATCAAGGTTTATTTCAGCTCTCTTTGATGATTCACCTTTCTCAATAGATTTGGGCTTAGGAGCCTTAGGTGATGAGATGTCCTCAATTTTAGTTCCCACCAATACCTTTTCTATAGCTTTCTGTGTCTCTTCAGTTACTTCATCATAGCTCCTTCCAATTATCTTTACTAATCATGTCTTAGTTCTCAATAAGGGTTTAGTTTCACTCAATATCCTCTCCATCTCTTTAACATATACAATAGGAAACATGCCTTCAATTGTGTGTTCTCTAATCACTTAATCTTCCTTCTGTGATAATTGCTTCCTTATCTCTAATTTCTCATGTAACTCCTCAGGTATACTACCTTCTATTTCTAATAAATTCTTCTTAAAAATAAGTAAATGTTTAATCACTATGTCTTTAATCAAAAGTTTGTCAGATCTCTCATACCTGTCATAGTACTTTGTCAATGAAACAATATTTCCTTGCTCAATTACTCTCTTCTCTAGCATTTCCATATCTGGCTTCCAAATTTGTCTCACATTAGTGGTATTTTCTTCAACTTTCTTCTCTTCTCCTTCTGTCATATGTTTCTCAGGAGGTGATTTCACTTTAGTGGATCTTGTGTTTCTTCTAGGTACTTGCTTTTTTGTCTCTTCCTACAATGTATGTTGATGTGGTGAAGGTGTAGATACATCAATCATAGTAGAAAGGGGACTGATTATCTTCACATCTTCTAGAGGTGGAAGGGTTGCAGGAGTAGTGCTTGCCAACCCAAAATCTCTCTCAGACATCTTATTCCTAACTTCTTTCATTTCCTCTTTAGATATACTTTCCTTGGCTTCATAGTCATCAATTATATTCTCTACTTCCTCTTACTTTATGTTCTAGTTTTTTCCTCCCTAATCTTTGCAGAGTTCTCCTCATAAGTACCCCGTCTCTCCTCTAATGAATCAACTTCTGAATCTAAGATGTATTCTACTTGCATAATTAGAACTTCAGAACTAACCACGTAGCCCAGTGTATAGCACCACTTCTTTCTAGGAATAACTACCTCAAAGCACACACAATTAGTTTCAACCATGAAACAGATTGAGTCCTTGTATTTTTTACTACTACCTCAAGAATTCTCTCCCTTGCCTTCATCTCTCTCTGTAGGATTTTGATCATACCAAACAATTCACCATCCACCCAAGTGTTGTTTTGTCTCCTATAGCTCTGATAAATCTGAATGCCAGTGGGTATACTATATTTCCATGCCCTAGGGTGCATACTAAGAAATTTGTGAACAATGTGAATGTACATGTGTATCAATAAGGATCCAAATCTAAATCCTTTAGACTTATCCTTCTTAATATTCCTTACATTCTCCAAGGATTGTTGTGTTAAGACTTTGCAAAGATTGTACTTCATGTTTTCCTTGACCATCTTATAAGTCATTAAGATTACTCCTGCTGATTTTGAATTGAGTCAGCGGCTATACTGGAGTTTATACCCTAAAATCATAGTAATCAATCTTACATCCTATTGGAATACATCATTTAGCGTTATCGCTCTTCTATCCCATTGAAAATGTGTTAGGGTTTCTACCATCTTCTTAGTGTTCTTCTCAGCAATAGGTACTACACGAGTATTATCCAATACTTTTATGGCATAAATTAGGTCATTGTAGATTTTCACAGGCTAATCTCCAAGCCATATGAATTGATCATGAACTCAAAGATAATCTTTATCCATTCTTCTTCGTTGAAGTCATGAAATTTAGTTATCTTCATAATACTCAGGTTATTTAGGTGTGCAAACTCATCCTTCATCTTTCCATCATCACCTATCATGTTTTCCATCTCTCTGGCAATCTCTTTGTCTCCCAAAAATTCATACTTACAATGTATGTAAGCCCTATTATCTTTGACATGTAAAACTTCATAGGGTGTTGAGAAAATGTGCCTTTGGGATCATCCTCAGTATATTTGAAAGGGTGTTTCTTAAATTTTTATCTAGGTCTCTCTACAAGATCAAAATTCATAGGAGTATCCATTTTCAAAGCTTCACAATCGATCCAAATACATTTTTACTGTTGAAATGTGAATCCCTGCTTCGATCAAAATTTTCAACACACTTGCTCTAATATTTCTTTTGCTCAAGAATTTTTTCTCCTCAAGCTCTTCTCTATAAATGATGTTCAATTATGTTCTTTCTATTAACCTTATACTTCACTGAGTGAAGAAATGACACAGTTCCCAATAAACTTGTTTCTACACATAGACCAGTCAAGTAACAATATGGCGATCATAGGATATAGGCTTGTAAAACCATGCGATCAAAAATATGTGCTCCAAAAAATATCTACATGATCTCCCTAAGCTCACAAAATATTACTCTTCAAATTCAGGGGCTGGATAGATTTCTGATATATTCTTCCAATGCTCCTCCTAAGGCCATGCTTGGCCATCTAGGTTGATGTAGCAATGTTAGCATCAAGAGAAGACTCAATATCATATATTTATTCTCCCTGAACCTTTTCCTCACTATATTCCTTTACCTTCCATACCTTATTACTGCTGCTATCTTCTTCTTTCTTGAAACAACTATCAAATTCACTCATGTACTCTGCAAGACTCTTACCAGTAACACCAATATTTTTCTTTGTCACTATAGGAGGTGGTACTCTTTTGTTTTCAGTTCCATTGTACCTGCAAAAATTCTCTATATGCCTTGGATTGTTACATTTGTAGCATATAGGAGGTGATCTGATCTGATTAACCTGCAACTTATAATACCTTGCGATGTGCCCAAGGTTATTACTTTTGTAACATGTGGTCTTAATTGTTGTCTCTTCACTAATGTAATCTTATTTGTATCTTGATTAATCAGGTTTCATGCATTCTTCTTTCTTGTGTCGATATGCATAACAGTTAAAGCAATATCTAGAAAAAGGTTTGAAAGGGGATTTCCTCTATAATCTCTCTTCATGTGTCCAACCTTGTTACATCCAAAACATCTACCTCTGAAAGGTCTGATCTGTTCTTTAGGTTCTTCAAGAGTAGGTCTTTCTCTATCAATCTTCACATCAGATTTTTCTTCTTGATTATTTGAACATTCAGCTTCATTAAAGCCAATACCAGTCATGTCTCCTTTAGGTTTCTATCTATCTCTATTTTCATCGATCAAGTCACTACTCATGTGAAGTCTCTCAATATGATTCTTTGCCTCAACGAAATCTCCTTTTATGTTCTGATTATATTTCTCTAATTTTGAGTACTTGTTCTTGTAGTGATCAAGTTTAGTCTTCATTTGGCCCATCTGAATATTAGTATCCTTTAAGTTTTCTTCAATTTTGTTCTTAGAATCCTTTTCTTGTTGAATATCTTTAGCCATATGTAGTGAAGTAGTTTCATAATCAAGCTTTAAGGTATATTTCTCTTTCTCAAGTTGCATTATCTTATCTGAATTATCATTGTCTAAATCCTCTTTTATCTTTACCATGAGATCTTGTCTCTGACTTCTGGAAAGTTCAAGTTGTTATTTTAGTTTCTTAATGAATCCCTCTGCTCTTCTCAATTTGAATTTTAAGTCGTCATTCTCTGCTTTAGATTTTTCAAGATCTTCAAGTGTTGCTTCAAAGTTTTCCTCCAAACTTTCATAATCCATCTTGATCTCCCTTAAGTTGTTAAACTTTCTCTCCAAGGGCCAAATGCTCTAATACTAATTGTTAGGATTAAGTAATACTGAGAGGGGGGGTGAATCAGTATTACAACACTTTAAACGTGAACTTAATAAATTCCAACTTAACCATATAATTACTGAAATGAAAATAACATAAGCACATAACACATAATTCATAACACCATGAGTTGTTGTCGAGGAAACCCTAGCCAAGGGAAAACCCCGGTGGGTATGGTACCCACAAATATGTACTAAAAGTATAGTTTCCCTGTTAGGAGACCTATCCCTATTAAGAGTTGAATATTACATTATCACCTTATACTATCAAAGCATAGGTAATCCACAATCCCAATCCAACTTAGCATGATTGGATTCCATTTCATACTCCCTTAATCATTGTGACTGTTCATTTGCCATGTATCTATGTTACTTTGTCTTCGCATGTCTTCAAAACTTTGTAACTCACTGCGATCAACACCAAAACTAAAGTGACCTTAATAGAAGGTCATACATACCCCAAAATGTCTTCCTCTAAGCTCTCATAACATAATTCATCATATACTATCTTTTCATTCCAAAACTATAATGTTATACTTTGTATTTCTGTTCACTGTACTTAGTCATTTTACAATCTGCATGTCCAAAACTATAAACAACTCCAAGCGATCATCATACTATATGTGTTGCCATAAATTAAAACCCTCAAGTGTCCCATATCACTCCAAAATGCATCACTTTCCAACATTCTATTATATTCTTTATGGTATGCATTGTATCAAACAAATGCACAATTTGTAGCTTCTCATAGTAGGGAAACCTACTAAATTATCTAGGATAGCTTTTCAATCCATGTGGAAGCCATTCATTAATGCCTTGACAACCTTCATGAAGAATATAAGTTAAACAAATTAACAAAGACAATCATTGTCAATTACAGCATGAGTAAACAAAACACAATATAATATATAAATTCCAAAGATATCATTTATGATAGATAAAAAATTTGATCTGATGTATAACCTTGAAGATTAATTCTATTATATTCCAAATTCCATAGGCGAGGTGTCATTATTATTTGTTTTGATGTACTCTCTTCTTTCCCATTGAAAATATGTTTTTCAGAAGTTCAATACTTATGATTTTTGTGGAGGAAGTGCCTATACTAATCAAACACATGCTTTCTTAAACTTGTTGAACGAAGAGATTTCATTTTTGGACCACAAACTGGACATGCAAATTTTGGCTTTGTTTGAAGACCTGCAAGATCATATATAATTGGATTAAATATGTCAATTTTTATAATTATATATAATGAATAGATTATTTAAAAAATATGCATGATATCTACTTCATAAAATTAACTATTTTTAAAGTGTAGTTGAACGTTATAACATACCACAAAAATGTGTTAGTCCTGGGGCATCATGAATTGTCCATACAAGCATTGCATGGAATTTAAATTTTCTTCAAGTCTTATTGGTCTAAAGATGTCATACATAGTGACGAAATTCCATAACTTTAATAACTCATCGATAAGAGGCTCGATATATACATTCATATCTTTAACTTGGTACTTACCTAGCAGACCAAGAAAGAACTTGATCTCTCCAAACATAGACATATCAAACTCTTTGCTCATTTCATTTGCAAATGATTTGCATAGCATATCATTGCCTCCAAATATGATGTCATCAACAAATATCTCAACAATCAAAATGTTAGCATCAGTATCTTCCTTCAAATAAAGAT
>MU225944.1:495180-506150 GCA_018584345.1 Thuja plicata
AATGTATACCTCTTCTTCAAGTATTCCATTTAGGAATGCAGACTTGACATCCATTTGATATACCTTGAATCCTTTACATGTAGCATAAGAAAGTAATATTCTCACTCCTTCTAGCCTAGAAACAGGTTCAAAGGTCTCTCCATATTCAATTCCTTCTTCTTGTGCACACCCCTTATATACTAGTCTTGCTTTATTTCTGGTGACTTCTCCATTCTCATTCAGCTTATTCTTGAATATCCATTTTGTACCTATGACATTCTTGTCATTTGGTATTGGTACAAGTGTCCATGTCTTATTTTTCTCTATCTTCTCAATCTCTTCATTCATAGCACTTATCCATTCATCATTATCTAGTGCAGCATTGACAAATTTGAGCTCATAATCACAAATAAGACATCTTGTATTTAGAGACTTACTTTTGGTTTTCATACCAACCTTTTTATCTCCTATGATCTGGTTCTGTGGATGATTATTTCTGACATATCTTTCAAGTACAGGTTTATCTCTTTGTCTATCAGCTTGATCATCATTTTGTTCTTCATTTTGTTCTCCATCACTTTGTGCATCATCTTGAGCAATATTTTGATCATCAGTATTTGCAGCCTGATGCTCGGGTGCAATGATCTATTGTTCAGGAGCTCTACATTGTTGGTCAGGTAGAGTGTCAGGTTCCTCATTGTAAGTAAACCTATTGTATTCCTCTGGTTCTTTAGTGTTTTCCTTTTCATTCTTCTCTACAAATTCATCTATCTTTACATTTGCACTTTCAACAATTTTGTTAGAGGCTTTATTTAGACATGTATAAGCCTTTCTCTTTGTAGAATACCCTAGAAATATTCCTTCATCACTCTTGGAATCAATTTTTCTATTTCTATCATCTTGTAAGATATAACATTGACTGCCAAAATTTTTGAAATAACTTACATTGGGTGTATATCCATACCAAAGCTCATAAGGTGTCTTTTTGGCGTCTTTCTTCAATTGTACTCTATTTAATGCGTAAATATCAGTACTGACAGCTTCCCTCTAGAATATTTGGGTGATGCCTTTCTCTATCATCAGTGTCCTTGCACAATCAACTATGGATTTTTTTCTCTTTCAGCAATTCCATTTTTTTGTGGTGTTCTCGGTGCAGAGACCTATCTTCTTATTCCATGCTCATTACAAAAGTTAGTGAATTCATCTAAAATAAATTCCCCTCCTCTATCTGACCTTAAGCATTTTAATTCTTTACCACTTTGTTTCTCAACCATTGTCTTATACCATTTAAACATCTTAAATACTTCAGAATTATCTTTTAGAAACATGACTGTCATCATTCTAGAGTAATCATCAACAAAGAGAATAAAATATCTATCTCCATAATAACTCTTTGTCCTCATAGGTCCACATAAATTAGTATGGACTAATTCTAGAATGGCATCAGATGTATGGGTTTTGCTTTTGAAACTAGACTTTTTCATTTTACCTTTTTGACAATTCTTACACATGATGTTGTCGGGCCTAGTCATCGTCGGTAAGCCTCTAACATTTCTCTTTTTGCTAATCTTTATCATGTTGTCAAAGTTCACACGACACAATCTTTTGTGCCACAACCATATGTCTTCATTTGTAGCAATCAAACAAGTGGTGTCAGTATCATTCAGATAGAATAAGTTACCTTTTGTCTGCTCAGCGGTACCAATCAAATTTCCTAATTTATTGAAGATCTTTGCCTTCTTATTTTCAAATGCTACTCTGTGACTTGAATTATTCAACTGAGAAACACTCAATAGATTATAATTCAATCCATTTACCCAATAAGAATTTTCACATTTTATCTAGTTATTCAACATTATGGTTCATCTACCTTCAACTGGACAATGTGTGTCATTACCCATTCTTACTGAACCACCTTTATGGTATTCAAACGTCTCAAACTTTTGCTTATCACCGGTCATATGGTGAGTGCAGCCACTATCTATGATCCAGACATCATTTTTACTAACTTTATATATGAGTGCAGTTTCTACATACCTTTCTTCATAATCATCTGAATCTCCCTTTACTACCATAAACACCATCTCGATGTCTTCCTCAGATTTGGTGTCAGTATCATCATCTTTGCATTTTTCTAGGTAACTGGCCTTCTTTCCTTTGTCCTTGTAGTCTCAGGAATCTCTTCTTTCTGATTTTTGGTAGCTTTTGTAATCACCTCTGTCAGACTTCTTTTCAAATGATTTGTCATTACTTTTGTCATCTTTTCTTCTGTTAGGACATCTTGCAGCAAAGTGTCCAGTTTCTTTACAATTAAAACAAACAAGTGGTAATTTACCTTTGTATTTACCTTTGCCTCTTTGCATTCTTCTAGCCATAAGTGCTTCAATTTCATCAAGATCTTCTTCTTCACATTCACTATCACTATCTTTTCTCATAGTGTGTTTAGAAAATAAAGATGCTTGGGTCCTTCATCCATGTCATGTCATGCATCCAATTTCTTCCTAACATGTCAAAATGTCAAAAAAAATAAAGTTGCACTTTGGGCAAGTACCATGATGAAAACCTGGCAAATAAACTTCATGCGTAATTCATGAACTTCATACAGTCCATACTTGGGGCAACATTTCATTCATATTTTTCTATCCATTATCCTTGATTAACCCTCTATCATTTCCTCCATTAATTGAAGACATGTTTTTCCATTAGTATGAAAGGAAAACAATTTTGAAACCGTCGGTAACACCAACACCGAAAGTCAGGTTTAGTGCAAATCGACAGACAAGTTCAAGCAAACTCGATGACATAGTGCAACCTGAAAATATTACAAGGGAACCCGACAAAGTAACCCGACAGAGAAAACCCAACAGAGGAACCCGATAAGAAGAATACAGTACAACCCGAAAGAATAGATGACAGAGGAACCCGACAGACCAAAGAGCAACCCGAGAACCAGTCTACCGAAAGACAGTTAGAATCCTGAGAAATGTGGATCTGACTTCCACGTGAGATAAAAGATTTGTGTTTTATATTTACATTTTCTATTAGCTTTAAATCCATTTCTTAAGGGACAAGCAATGTAATTTTAATTGTTTTAATCAGTCTAACTGATTAGAAACATGCAAACTAGGAGATCAACGTCAAGTTGTAAACCTTCGATCATAGAGTTATTATTGTAATACGTGAAACTCATTTAGGTCAATTTATTGTATAAATAAATATGTAATCTATCATAAGACATGTGTGTGATGATGATTGTAGCTAAGGAGCACATCTATGGATCAAACTAAGAGTTTTATGCAAAAGAACAGCCAAGGATGAAATTATTTATCAAGAACAAGAAACAAGGCTACCGAGCAGAACAGAGGTATTGACCAATCACAATAGGTGATAAATATACTTGTAATCTTTATTGGATCTATAATCAGCAATTGTAGATTGCATATACTCAGGTCACTGAATATTTTTTACTACATTCTAATAAGTGTAGCAAATAGAAGAAATCCTTGAGAAAGGTGGATTTAACAATCCTTTGTAAATCTCTTAACTGAGTGCACACTAAACAGTGTTGCTAAAGCTCTTAACAAAGTAGACCTTAACCAGTCTCTACATAATACTCCTAGTAGGGTAGATGATCAGAAGTGATCAAAATTGTAAGCCTTAACCGACCCCTTCCATTCTGCAGATAGTGAAGCTTTGTGGGTTTCAACCCCACTGCAGTTTTTACCTTCTAACAGGGATTTTCTATGTTACCCAGTCGTGTGTCATGTGTCTATACATTTCATGAATGTTTACATGCTTATTAAGTTAATTAATTGATCTTACATACCCAAAGATAGAATAGCACAAGTGGTTGGTAATACAATTGATTACAAAAAAGATTAAGGTTAAGTCATGATAAAAGTTTTAAGGGTACAAGATTCACCCCTCCCCTCTTAGTACACCATTCCATTATTTCCAACAATTGGTATCAAAGCTTGATCTCTTATTTGGAAAAGTTTAAATACTTAAAAGAAAATATCATACAATGGAAAGGTACAAGAGAGACAAGACTATTGAGAATAAGAAGTTAGAGATACAGATCTTCTATGAGCAATATAAACAAGCTAGATTCAAGATGAGACAGTTGCTGGATGAAAGAAAGATTATGGCATTTCATTGTAATGAAATAGATTATCATGAAGAAGAGATACCTGATTTATTTGAGTCTTCAAGATCTACATCAAGCAAAGCATCAAACACATCTGAAGAAAGCATCACAATCTTAAATGAAATCAATCAACATCTGGCTGGACAAGTAAAATCACTGCAAATCAGTCAAGAAACACAGATGGTAAGAATGATTGAGGTTATGAACAATGCTAGACAAGCTGAGCAAGAAAGAACACTAGCTATTGATGACAGGAGGAATATCATTGAAAAGCTACAAGAGAAAGAGTTAGAAATACAAAGAATTACAAAACATCATCATGAGATCACCAATCATATTATTCTTATGAGTCGGGAGGAAAACCGAATGAACATAGAACTGAATGGAAAGCTGGAAGCTATTGGTGAGCTAAGAGAATAAAATGAAAGACTAAAGCATGAGGTGAGAATTCAATAACAGCACAATGACATGATCAAGAGAGTTGAAGAAAGCACCAAAAGGATGGATGATTTTCTAGATGGACAAAGAAGAGTCAACAACAATACCAGATTAGGATATACTGAGAATGGAGAATCACCATACCAAGTTGATCCAAAGAATGTCTACACAAATCCAAGATCAAGAAAGCAGTCATGCAATCACTGTGGAAAACCAGGTCACACATCAAATGTTTGCAGGAGCAAAATAAAAGGTATTCCTAAATCCACACCGTCATTCATAAGAAATTGTTATAAATGTAACAAGAAATGACATAAAGAATATGAATGTAAATCTGAGGTGAAATAACCAAAGAAGGAAACCTACATGGACAAATATTGTCCTACTTCCAAAATGCATGAGCACACATCTCTTGAATGCAGGAAGAATAAAAAGCAAGCATGGAAGCCTAAAGAAAATGAAAATGCTTATCAACCAAAAAGAGTTGGTAACTCATATGTTTGGGATTACAATACATGGGAAAATTGCACAGCATGTGGAAGATTTGGACACATAAATGAAAACTGCATGAGAAAATGGATGAGAAAGTCTAGGAGTTGGACTAACCCTGGAATGGCATGTTTACACTGTCATAAAGTTGGTCATCTAAGCAAAGACTGTAGAGACCGAGTGACAGAGACAAGCACCTTTGCCAATGGAAACACCATTGAAGACATCAAGAAGATGAGAAACAAAATGTGGAGGAAAGCTACAAACAATGATGATGCTAGACCAAGAAATACAAATGGTGACACCTTATCCAATGGATTTGGTGACATCACCAAACCCACCTAAGATGAACAAGTAAGTATGGAACTGCACTATACTAATTTATACTTTACATCAGTTCCATTATACATAGTTAAAATGCCAAATCTGCATAATTAAAGATGCACTATGGTATTACTTGTTATGATTTTGTGAAAGCAATCTTGTTGGTTAATGCATACTGAAAAGCATCAGTTAAACATACAAAAGCTAAGTTGTCAAAGCATACTGAGAATCGTCGGTGTACATGTGAAAACCAAGTTAATCAATGTACCCCGAGACTCATCGATAATCAAGTAAAAAGCATTGTTGCCTTCACCAGATACCAAGATCCGTCGGTAAATGTGTGGAAAGTTGAATGAGTTGACACTTACCCCAAGCATTGTGTTTTCACCAAAAACATAGTTGGCATGTAACCCGAGCAACTCCATCTTCAACACCCAACAAGTGGGTAGAGTATTAATTGTACCACTTAGGACATTGTCTATAAACTCCAAGAAGATTCATTGCATTCATATTTTGCATAAACAGCAACTACAGAAGGTTAAAGTAAGTAACAAAGATCACTGAGCTCACTATTTAATTTTATGGAAAAGCCCTAAATTCACAAAATCATGGAAACCACTTCCCGTGCAACCAAGATCAAGAATTATAAGGATAAAAAGGTTAATCTGATCAAGAACTCTACTTGTGAAGAACCTAAATATAAAATCTTTCCAGAGGTTGCTTCGCAACCCGATGATGCTGGTGCATTCTCTGGATTTCCACCTAGGGTTTTATTGATTGAAGATGTTTATTCCTACATACATTGCAAGATCGCTAAGATAGGAGATCTTGAAGTTGATCAAGCTTACAAGAAGCTTTGCATAGGCAAAACCATTAAGGAGGAACATAAACACATAGAGGTCAAAGGGATGACGTGTGCCCTAATGTTCCCAAGAGAATTCAAAATTGAGTGGATTTAGGTAGTGCTAAGAAGAGTGCATGACCGAAAGATGTGGCTAGATGAGCCAAAACCGATCACTAGAGATGTGATACATGTTGTCACGGTTATCCTATAATTGACAAGGCAAAATCACTTAAACATCCTCCTCGACCCGAAATTGAGAAGATGACAAGAGCAGTTTGAAATAACAGGGGATTGAAGGTGAACACCATCACCGATCAATAAATCAAGTTCAGTGCATGTGTACTAGGATATAAGATCTATCCGAGCTTCAGTTAGATCTATCCGAGCTTCTACTGAAGCAGTTAGAAGGTTAAAGTAGAAAATATGGTTAAAGTAGAAAATGTACACATTAACACATTAGAAGGTTAAGGTCTTTGTGGATAATTAACCTTCTGTAGTCAAGAAAGATTGTCAAGAAAGGTCTACAGTTAGATCTATCCGAGCTTCTACTGAAGCAGTTAGATGAAAACATGGGGACAATCAAGTCCACAAAGTCAAATTCATGTAAGTTTGGATCACTGTTAATGTGTACATTTTCTACTTTCAGAACTTCTTTCCACCCATAGGAAATGTCAGTTGGGATACCACTCGACCAGTGACCATACAAATCAGTGAATTCATCAAGTCACTTGGTGATAACTTTGTATTAGTTATGGATGAATACTTCACTGGATTTAAGGAAAGAATGCAGAAAAGAATGAGGATACCAGAAAAACTGGTAGAAAAGTATAAGACTAACATTTGCTTTATGGTGGACACTGATTACACATATATCAAACCAGTTGTACTAAGGATAGCATGGTTAGCACCTCTTGACTATGAGGTCAACATAGATCAAGCCACCAATGCTATTGAAGCATTGATAAATGAACTAGTGGACAAGTCACAACCTAGGTTTGGAACCTATGAAGAAGCCAAGGAAAGAATAAAAATAGGCTTATTTGTAAATAAAATTGATAGAAATAAAGAGAAAGTGGTAAAGACACTGAAGAAAAAGTTGTCGGTGAATGATGAAGAGTCTGAACAAAAGGATGACACCGAGGGACAGTCACCCGTCGATAAAGAAGAAAAATTGAGCGACTTAGAATCTACAGAGTCCGATGCACCACCACCACCACCATAAAAGAAACCAAGGACCACTGCTGCATCGAGGACTAGAAGTCAAACAATAAAAGTCGCAACTACATCACCGGTAAAGAAAGGACAAGTGATAACTTATAAAAGAAAGCCTCAAACAGGTCAAACATCAGAGCCTAAGAGGAGAAATAGATTCATCAGAACTAAGGAAGATATAGAAGATACTAAACAAGATGAACAACCTGTAAAGAGTAAAAATCCTAAAATAATTGATGAAATTGTTGCATCAATAGTCGAATCAGGTGGCATATCAAATCCTAAGGTTAGACAATGGTTAACTCTAAAACCTGAGGATCAAAATAAGAATGAAGATGCCATCATTAAGGCAATAATTGGATACAAATATGTGCCTATACAATTTGACAAAATGATGCCACAAGAACTTCTTGATAGGATTTCAGCGAAGTGGTCATATGCACTAAAGGAAGAAAAATAGATAAGGGAAAGATCCCTAGTTTCAATTATGCCACCGGAATCCAAAATGGAAGAAATTGATGAAATGATGAACAAGCATTCATAGAAGTTATTAACAAAAATAAGAGCCTACAAAGTACTGGAGGGAAAATTCATTGAGCTTGACAAAGAAAGTGATGATATCTAGAATAAGATCATCAACCTACCTAAGGAGGATTCGAGCCCCGAGCCACAATTATCTCTTACCAAGGAGCCTCACAATGAAGAAGTTCAGGCTAAACCGAGCCCCAAACATATTCTTATAACTGATGGTGAGGATGTTAATGAAGAAGCATTAAACACAGCAGCTTACTAGAATATGGACACTGCAGATAAACATGGCCCAATAATACTATCATTGACATTACCAGAGAAGATCCTGCAAATGAGGTAAAGAAAGATGAAGATGTCATTGTTGCCCCAGACCAAACCGAGGAACAGGACACAACAACAGACACTGCTCAAGTAGATACACTGGGACAAATACCACTATTGATACAAGCTATCAATATTATCGCAGAGAAGGATAAATCACCCGACAAGCATGCAAGCATACCCGAGGATAAGGGTGAACAAGAACCGAAAGGCACATCCGATGAGAAGAATAAAGATGGAGAGAAAAAAGAAACCAGTGAAGCACAAAAGGAAATAGGAGGAGAACAAAAAGAAAACAAAGGTGAAGAAGAAAATAAGCAAGATGATTCAACTCCTAAGGATACCGAAGGAGATGCTACAGATAAGTCTAAGGTTGTTTTGGAGACGTCCACTCCCAACCGACAGGCAGAGACCGAGAAGCAGGATACAAGTTCACATACACCAAAGCCTTCACCAATCACTTCAGACCAAGCAAAGGAACTTGCTCTGGTATTGTATACAGATCCCTCCACAACACTTTCCAACAAGAACAAGAACAAGAATCAAGTTACACTGGAAGAGATTATTGAAATACCAGCCTGTGATCCAAGGACATTGGATCCAGAGGCACTAACAAACTATGCAGAAGCTTGTAGAAGAAAATCTATCTAGGATAAGCTGAAAAAGGAAACAAAAGACACTCAGGTACTTGAGACAACTAGGGATATTCTTCAACAAATAGTACCTGATACATAAATTGATCAAAATGCATCAATCATTGATCAATTGGCCATTCTTACCGACGCAATCCAATCACAGAATGTGGATGCAGAAAAGGCTATAGAAGAACGAGCAGAGAAAAAGTACCAGTATAAATTAACAGAGAAAATCAGCCAAGAAGTGGCAGAGAACAAGGTGAATTTGTCTGAACAAGTAAGTGAGTTAGAACCTATCATTTCAGAAGCAATAGCCTTAGTTCAAAAGTAAAGCACTTTAGAGAAATTCACTAAGGAGAATAGTGAAAAGATTGCAAAACTAGATGCAGATCTGAATTCTAGTGCTCAAAGTCTCTCAACAACAGACAATGCAATACAGTTGCATTATGAAAAGGTAATGGAAACTAAAAAGTTGAGACTTCAAATCCAAGAGGCAGAATCAAAGTTTAGGGATGAGGTAACCAAGCTACAGGCTCTACTCTTACCGAATCTGACACTACTGCAGCAACATATGACAACGGCAAGGCAATTGATAGCCACCCTGGAGATGTATGTCACCAACAGCATCTATGATATGCACGCCAGGATCACATTAGAGCAAATGGCACTTGAACACCTATAAGAGAAATGGGAAAATATAATGGAGGACATGAACAACTCTCATTCCCACATTTTTGACAAGCTGTAAGTGATTACACCTTTGCCCTTACTATCAAAAAAGGGGGAAATCGATATGTTACAAAGGGGGAAATTGATAGGATACAAAGGGGAAATTGATATGTTACAAAGGGGGAAATTGATAGGATACAAAGGGGAAAATAATATGTATAAAGGAGATGATAAGTGTACATAGAGATGATAAGTGTACATACATATACTATACCAGCATATACATAAAGGAGTCATAAATGACAAGTGAACACAAGGTGTACATTACTAAACATTTTAGTATTTGCACATATTAGTTTTTGATACTAATGTCAAAGGGGGAGATTGAAGACATGTTTTTCCATTAGTATGAAAGGAAAACAGTTTTGAAATTGTCGCTAACACCAACACCAAAAGTCAGGTTTAGTGCAAACCGACAGACAAGTTCAAGCAAACCCGACGACACAGTGCAACCCAAAAAGTGTTACAAGGGAACCCGACAGAGCTAAACTGACAGAGGAACCCGACAAGCAGAATACAGTGCAACCCAACAAAACAGATGACAAAGGAACCTGACAGACCAAAGAGAAACCCGAACACCAGTCTACCGAGAGACAGTTAGAGTCCCGAGAAATGTGGATCTGACTTCCACGTCAGATAAAACACTTGTGTTTTATATTTAGCTTTTCTATTAGCTTTAAATCCATTTCTTAAGGGACAAGCAATATAATTATAATTTTTTTAATCTGTCTAACTGATTAGAAACATGCAAACTAGGAGATCAAGGTCAATTTGTAAACCTTCGATCATAGAGTTATCATTGTAATACGTGAAACTCATTTAGGTCAATTCATTGTATAAATAGATATGTAATCTATCAGAACACATGTGTGTGATGATGATTGTAGCCAAGGAGTACATATATGGATCAGACCAAGATTTTTATGTAGAAGAACAACCAAGGATGAAATCAATTATCAAGAACAAGAACCAAGGATACCGAGCAGGACAGAGGTATTGATCAATCACAATAGGTGATAAATATACTTGTAATCTTTATTGGATCTTTAATCAATAATTGTAGATTGCATATACTCGGGTCACTGAATATTTTTGACTACATTCTAACAAGTGTAGCAAATAGAAGAAATCCTTGAGAAAGATGGATTTAACCATCCTTTGTAAATCTCTTAACCGAGTGCACACTAAATAGTATTGCTAAAGCTCTTAACAGAGTAGACCTTAACCAGTCTCTACATAATACTCCTAACAGGGTAGATCATCAGAAGTGATCAAAATTGTAAGCCTTAACCGGCCCCTTCCATTCTGCAGATAGTGAAGC
>MU225944.1:506200-524875 GCA_018584345.1 Thuja plicata
ATAGTGAAGCTTTGTGGGTTTCATCCCCACCACAATTTTTACCTTCTAACAGGGGTTTTCTATGTTACCAAATCTTGTGTCATGTGTCTATACATTTCATGAATGTTTCTATGAATGTTTACATGCTTATTAAGTTAATGAATTGATCTTACATACACAAAGATAGAATAGCACAAATGGTTGGTAATACAATTGATTACAAAGAGGATTAAGGTTGAGTGATAAAAGTTATAAAGGTATTGATTCACCCCTCCCCTCTCAGTACGCCATTCCATTATTTCCAACAATTATCATATGCACGTCCCTCATATCCCCTATCCTATCAACACCCATATTTCATTTTTACCAATTTTGATCTTGACAAGGCTAGGGATCTCCCTTCAAGAATCACATGTCATATCTGATTTACATTGTTCATCCCTTTTGGTCCATATTACCTATCTTATCACAATCTTTGGTCCATACTTCCTATCCTATCCTAACCTTGCATTCATATCCCTTGCCCTTTTACATTCTTGATCTTGATTATCCTATTCATATCATGTCATTATCCTTTCCATATCCTACCAGTTTCCTATACAAATCCCTATCTTGGTCTTGACATAAAATAAGGATGTTAAATGCAAAACATGTTTTCCAAAAAACATGTTGACATATCAATTCTTATGCATCACTTTCCATCGAGTGCCAAAAAGTTTCATTATCCTATCATTGTCATGTCCAGTCCCTCATCTTTGTAAAAACATGTTATCCCATTCTATGGATAGTCCTTGGCAACCCAAACAACTTCAATGACATACTAAGCGACCCTTGACCTTCATCCGTCTACCAGTCCATTCATCAATCCATAATGTCCTTTCCTTACTAGACATTAGGGGCAATTTCAATACATCTTGATCATGTAAATATTAATGCACTGTAAAAAAAATTCAAAAAAAAAAATGATGCTAAAAAAATCCCTAAAATCATAAAATGTCCTGAAAAATCCTAAAAATTGTAAAAATGTCTTGAAAAAAACACAAAAAATTAAATATTTCAAAATCATAAAAATTTAAAAAACATCCAAATCCAAAGCAATAAATGTAATTTTATGACACTCATTTTCTTTCCTCACCATGTACATAATCGCTTGTTATTTTCAAGAAATATTTCCTTTGCAACAAGACAAACATTTGAGCAGACGCAATCTAAAGACTTATCAAATTTTGCGCTTAATGAAATCACGCATTAGCAGACAAACCATCCAACCACATCAACAATAAATCATATCAATCAACATCAATTTTTTCCTTTATCAATATAGGGTGTTGTATACTCGAAACCAGACAACATTAGTCTTAGACGGGGTACTTCATTCCTGAAACCATTGTCATCAACATCAAACAAACTATCAACTTTGACCACAAGATCAAAATGGTTGTTGACTTGCTTGGTTCAGTGAGCCTTATCTTTTATTGATTTATATTTGGTCATGTTCCTATGCTACTCTGGGATATCACTGAGTGGTGAGAGTGGTCAGGATGGTCCATGATCCTTTTGTCTTCTATTTGCGATGTGTTTTTTATAAATTTTTGGGGCATGTATGTCATATGCTTCAAGACGGATTGAAACATTCCTTGTTTGCATTGTGTTTGTTTTTATGCAAAGGGATTGTATTATCGTCATGGCTTTCTACGTCATGGTGTGCTATATCAAAATAAAGATCTCATGACAAAAAAGTGCACTTATGAAAGCAATTTTCATCATTATTAACTCTTCTCTGTCTATTTTTTTGTTTTTTACTAACTTTTCTTCCATCGATCCTTGCCATCACTTTTCTTTTCAAAAAAATATCCTCCTGTCAATTTCTATCCAATTTTTCAAAGGGGCATCCTACCTCCATTCTGTAGATCCACTAGGCATGATTTTTAATTTTTCTTTGACACAACGCTCAAAATCGCATTGTATGAAAGAGGGAGAAAATGTAGACACCCAAAAATGGTTGACACCTATGTGCCCCATTTTTAACACGTCTTCTATTGTCATTCTTTTATGTCATCAATTACTAACGTTTCTCTCATTTTGGCCGAATTGATCATTTTCCTTATCAATCTTAGTCGATCCTAAATCTTCCTAAATCAATCTTATTCGATCCTAAACATTCATAAACCATATCACATCTTCCTAAATTAGTCTGAGTTGGTCCTAATCCCTTCCTAATTACTCCAATATCATTTCGAACTCATTCGATAATTCTAAGGCATTGTCAAAGATCATCGGTGCCTAATCAAATCACTTTCGAATCACTTTCAAATATATCCAATCTTTTCAAAAAACCAATTCAATTTCGTATCAATGTCATTAATTTGGTCAACGATCAACTAATTTGTCCTCTTGGGATGAATAACTCAGTTTATCTGTATGTCCTAATTGAAGAAATAAATTGACTTTATTTATTCCCTCTTTCATATGTCTTCCACAATTAATTAAATGGTCCTCTTTTTGAATTATGGGTTTTCCTAAATTCCTAATTTCTAATTTCGAGAGAATAAATGAATTTTAAATTCATAATTCTAACTCTTACACCTCTCCCTCTAATTGTGTTTCATATCCTATTAATTAGCTTCATTTCCTATTTTCTAGCCACCACCTTTCCCTTCCAAATTCCCTTAATTTGTGCATTCCAAATGCATCTCTTCCATTGTCATAATATGACATTCTTCCAAATCCAACTTTTCAATTATGACACTTTTCTAATTTGTGCATCCAATTTGTCATAATATGTAATAATATGACACTTTTCCAATTTCACTTCACAATTATGACAGTCTTCCAATTTGCACACTTAATTGCTAATTCTACCTTTTGGTCCTCTCTTCCTATAAATTGAGATCCATTTTCTCAATCAAATTAACCATCGCATTTCGAATCTTCTCGCCATCATAATATCACTTTGCTTTCATGTTTTGAGTGCATTTGTCAATATGGGAGCTACATATCAAGTTTTGGAGAAGAAAGAAAGAACACAATTGTCAAATTGAGGGAGTTTTGTTTATAGTTTGCATTTCCTTGTATCAATTTCTTTTGTGTTTGGATAGGTTGATTGTGCATGTTTTAGAGTTTGATGGTTCCTCTTGTGTTAATGTTTTCCTCATTTTCATGTTCTACCGATATAACAGAATTAACTGACAAGAAAAGAACCTATACATGTTGTCTCTTATCAATAGTTCCTTCCATATCTTTCATCCATCATGGATAAAAGATTATCATCAGGGGTTTTTACCACCCAACCATGGATATTTTGAACATGACAAAGAGTCACCCATACAACTTCTAGTGGAAGTATCCCAGCCATTCCCAAGGGCATACAAGGACGGTTTCCATATTGTTGACATCTGAGACTTGGTGTAGAACCTGCAACCACCATAGCCAATCATCCTAAGGGCATCTTTTCCTACTAGGTAACCTTCATAGCTAGACGTCGCACTACTGGTTCTAATGACTGATGTAAGCTACTTGTAGCATAGGACCAATTTGGAAAGGTTTTAAAGAGTACAAGCACATTCCTTGTGCAGTCAATGTCACCACCATACTCATTCCATGGATCTCCTAGTCAGATAAATTGGATATCCCCATCCGGGTGGTGCTAGCTTTCCTAGGTATCACATTTTGCGGCAAGTGCACCCTTCCCATTCAAAAGATGTATCTATAACCATTGTCATGTTTATTTTCCCAATCTAGTCTCAAGGAGGTTTAGTTTCATAAACACGAATGAAGGCTCAAGGCACATTAGTTCAGACCTCTCAAGAACATAGGCACAAGTTCCCAACATAAAATTTTGAATGATTGTTTAATGAGGTGTCATACAATCGACAATTGCTAACAGTTTTGATCTTTAAAGGAAATTAGATTAATGACACTTCGACTCTGATGGTTCATTCACAAACAGAGTTTTAGAATACATCCACTACATGCAAACCATTCAATAGATCTTTCATATCCTTTTCTATAAGTAAACAATATCCTAATCAATTTGTATATAGATATAACATAAACAACCATTAATGTGAAATGCAGATAGAAGTATGAATATTCTACTAGCTTCACTATTGTAAGCATGCAGACCATGTATGCGATTATATGATCAAATATTTCAAAGGTGTGAGATCTTGCCCACATAGAAACTCTAAATGTCGTGCAATCAAAGATGTTTGTCTCCTAATTACATAGATATTAAGCATACAAAACCAACATACATAATAATTTTGAAATGCATAACAATTGGACAATTTTCAATCAAATCAAAAGGAAATATCATTAAATGCAATCGTCAAAATTATGGCTTCTTGTGCTTAAAAATATGTTGACGCTCAAAATCTTTTCACAAAATTTAAAGCAAGGAAACTTAATGTAGATGCACTGCAATACAAGTGAGCCAGACAAGTTCAGATTAAAGTTATCAATAGATAGGCAGATGTGCCTGCCAAGTCTTACGAGATCCAAAGTCAAGACAACATCAAGGACAATTTCAAACATCTTCATGAGCTTTTCAACATCATGAAGGTTTGTGAAGGTATAAGCATCTTATCAAGCCTCTGCTACATATAAACACTCTTCCTTTTCACGCATTTTCATTTCACTTCAAGGATGATTCCTCAACTAGGGTTTGACATAGGCAATCCCCTTTCCAAAACCATTTTCCCTCTTTTTCTAGGTGCAAGAAATAGGTGTCGCCCATGCAGAAGGAGCTATGAAAAAGTTAGATCGAGATCTACAGTTTGATGACCATTTCATTGAAAAGCACAAGGTCAAAGGCGAGTTGACTCATCACTGACCTCTTGGTCACTCCTAACCTCTTGTTTTGGGTTGAAATTTTGGCTATAGGTTAGTCATTTTTATTCCTATATCTGATCTCAAAATTGAGTTATTAGTCTATAGTATGCTTGTATATGTAGAAAATAATTTCTCTTTCCACCTTTGCTCTAGATCTTACATTTTCCACTTTCATTTGCATAGTCACCTTCCATAACTACGAAGGGTCACCGCATCCACTCAGCACTTGAGCCTCCTTGAGCCTAGTGGATCATCTTCCTTCCAATATATGAGAGGATATAGGTGTGAGCTTCGTAGTTTGTCCACACACCCTAGTGAGCCCCTTACATCCATATTTTTTTCATTGCACCTCTGTATTCAAATAATGTGATTTGGACATTTGGTTGTGACCAAGAAATTAATTATATTAGTGCTACCAATCATCTTGTGAAAATACTTCTACCTTGTACTAGTTACCAAGTTTGGATATGTTTCAACTATAGCTTGTACCAAGGCTTGTGTTCTAACTAGTCTCATTGGGGTGATCTCTATATCAAACTCTTGCAAAATTGTAATTCACTCAACCATTATTTCACTTAACTCATTTTACATCAACAACATATTTATTGTTGAATCAAGAACAATAACAATGACTTGGTTTTGCAGAATATAATGTTTGAATTTCTTGATTGCTTTCACTAGAGAAAATACTTGTTTCTCTAGATTTTGGTAACTAGGATCTACATCTTTAAATGAGATATCTTTAAATGGGTATCTCATGAAAGCAATCACTTTCTCTTCCTTATTCTATGATCTCTAAGTAAGCACTGGTGGAATGTATGCTCTAATACAAAATAATTGACATAAAAAGTTTAGTGTAGTCAAGGTTAACTAACACCAAAATTTCTGCAATTGACCGTTTGATCTTTCAAATACTTGGTTGGCTTCTGTTTTCCACTCAACTTTAGCATCCTTCTTCAAAACATCATTCAAGGGTTGTATTATTTCTGCAATACCTATAATGAGCTTTTGCACAAAGTTAATTTTTCCAAAATAAGATTTTAACTCTTTTACTTCATGTAGGTTATAACTTCATTAGTGCAATGTCTTTGTCGAGCTCAATTGAAATCCTTGTTTATGATATTACGTGTCCCAACAATTTTCCCTTTAACACTCCAAACATACATATCTTGGGGTTCAAAGATTTTCAGTATTGCTCACATTTTCTTAGAACTATTTTGAGATCTTTTGCATGGTTAAACCTACTCTTCAAAAAGACCATCAAGTCATCCATATATATATGATTATGGATTTTCCTACCAAATCTTCAAATGCTAGGTCCATAGTCCTTTCAAAGATGACTTTTGTGTTAATGAGGCCAAAAGACATCCCTCTATATGAAAATGTTCATATTTAGTTGTAAAGGCCAATTTTAGATTGTCTTGCTTATTTACCATGACTTGATTATACCTCAAAAAAACATCCAAGAAAGACATCATTTGGGATTCATTTATAAGTTTTCATCTAGGGATGGTAGAAGGTGGTTATCCTTTTATGACGATGTGTTAAGTTTTCTCAAGCCGACAAAGTCTCGTATTTCTATTTTTTTCTTACTAGGACCAAATTAGATACCCATGTGCAATGTGTGGATAAGAAAATATAAGTTCTAAACAAAGAAATAAACAAGAATTCAACTCTAAAGCTAGTATTACCTCACACACTTGATGAGTCAAATTGATTGCACCCATAATTACTTGATTTGCTTTTTGGATTTCTTCTAGCAATGTGGATTTCTCTCCAAACAGCGTAACAATATAGATTCTAGGATGTTGTTAGCATTATAATGATACAATAGCAAGTGGTGATTTGATAAAGGGAGAAGGCTCCAATTTATAGATTTAAAAAGAGTAAAATGGACAGTTGAGATTAAAAGTGTTATGAAGGACTAGGATTAAATGTGACGAGATGAGTTGGATTGAAGCCTTCTCCTAAAGCCTATTGTTGTGGTTGAAGATCCATTGCCTTTTGATTGTCCTCTAAGTACTACTATCCTAGAGGGCTCTAATGGCCCTAGTGGTAAAAAAAAGTATCAAGAATCTCAACTCTAGTCAAGCCTTCCTTTTCGCTACCAATTTGGTTGCTAATGTGCTTACCACTCCTTCTAGGTTATAGGTTGAGGAAATGCATACCAAGCAAGAACCTACTCAAATAATAGAGAGAAGGTCAAGGATGTGGGCAACACTAACCCTAGAATGTCAAACAAACTTGTAGGTCACCCAATAGATAAGGTAAAAGAATGATCAATGTTGGTTCTACTAATGATGAGAAATCAAATTCAAAGTACAAGAATATTGAGAAGGATAAGAGAGCTTAGTTGATACCACCAATAATTAGTCTACAGACACCAACTTGCAAGATTTTGATAGCACTAAGTCTACCCCTATGGACCTGTTTGAAAGAAATATACTTGTAGCAAATGTGATGCTACAATTTTTAATCTTTTGACACTTAAAACTAAGGTGTTGGACCTAAAAAAGTAGGCGAGCAATTCTTAATTCTGCTCTAAGGTCATGCATTGGTCAACTACTACCCTCTATCTACTAATAGACAAGGAACTAGAAAAGGATGGTGACAAGGAAAGCAATCATAAGGAACTTTTTCAAGTTCTTCATTGAAGACTAGGGCCGACTCTTTGGCTAACTTCTTACTATTAACTTTTAAGAGCCTTTTGTTACTTTTCAGTTGTTACATTATGTTCTACGTTCTATTTTTTTATCTTTACTTTTTAAAAAACCTCTCATATTAAAACTGCTATTAAGACTTTCAGTATGTCGATAATGGTTTGCTAATTTGCTTTTGATATCCATGATCTATTTTGTAATATGGTCAACACTATCATGATGCTTCTAATATCAAAAACAAAAATATCCTCTCCAATTGTAAGGGTAAACCTATTTTTACTCGACCAAGTTTTCAAAATGATTTTGTTTGCATTAAATTTTTGTTTCATTTTCATATTTTTGTTTCAGTTTCAACGATTACCTATTTAATTAATTGAAAAAAGAGCTATCAATTTTGTTTTCGCTAACAGTGGGCAATTACTTGAACTTTTTGCAGTCAATTCTGTGTTTATACATTGAAATGTACGGCATTGAAGGTCCTTATATTTGTTATCTTTTGATGGATTATATATTTGCATTTATATTTAATTCGTTAAGCTTAGTAATTGAATCAAATGACGTAAAGATCCTAAATTTTGCTTTTTGGGTAGTTTTATATCTGTATGTTTCTGTGATTAAGTCCATTGATAGTGTTCAGAGTTCTTTGAAGTATTGTGGCTTTCACACAATTCTGTAACTACTAGATGTTTTGTTGTTCTTTGCTCCTGTTTGAGTATGTTGTACGTGTTTGTGTTTTCAGCCTCTGGGCTGTTTCCTCCTTCCTGTTATATCCTCACTGTTTTCATTTAAGTATGTTCTATATTTATTGCATGAATTTCACTCTCAAAATCCCTTTTTCTACTTGTAAGTAGTGAAGACTCCTTTGGTTCTTTCATTAATGATCTGAATGATAATTGTCTTAATGTCTTTTTGCTTGTGACATGAATGACAAAATGTAGCAATATTCCTAATTGTCTTCCTTTCATTTTTGGCTTGTGACATGAAGGACAATGACTCAATATTCTTTCGCTTGATGTTGAAATCTTCATGTCATTTTGGCTTGTAACACAAGGACAGTGACTCAATATTCTTTCGCTTGATGTTAAAATCTTCACGTCTTTTTTGGCTTGTGACATGAAGGACAATGACTCAATCTTCTTTCGCTTGATGTTAAAAAGCATTTTAAAAAACATCTCTGCAACAACACCAGCTAATATGTTATTTGGGATATAAACCTTTAATTGTGACTTTTCATAATGTTGGGTATTAAAAAAACAATGCAAAATCATAGTATAACATTATTTACCCACTTGACCAAAGCTAGCGGTACTAGATTCTGTGGCTGAACAAATTCGAGAACACTCAACCCTTTGAAAACAGTAGGCAACCCATGTTGACAAGATACAATACCAATTAAGCCAAAACAACAGGGATGATGCTTATATTTGGCATATAAACCTTTTTCACAACAAAATGCTGAGGGCAACTTTCTGTAGTTTGATTGAGTTTAGTTTTAATTTTTTATTAAAAACTCATCATTTGCAATTCCTCATAACGTTCCATAAAAATTTCAGCAAACAATTTCTTTGCCATTTGAGAACAGTAAAATGTTTTCAAACCCACCTGGACAATAGCATTTTAAATTTCTTTTAATCTATTTAGGTAGTAATCTTGGTTGAATGCATCAGGGTGCTTAAATGTAGACCATACAGAGTCTTTAACTTGATGACAGCAGATATTTACATCCATGACTTCTACTTGGTCTCACAGTAATTCAGGATAGTTTGATTATGCTGAATAATTTGCACAGGATACACTTGTAAGGAATCAATTTTGTAAAGGAATTTGAAAACTCTTATTTGATATGCACTTTCAGGCAAACTTGTTCATACACTTTTTGCTTGCCCAGTGGAGGATCTGGTATACCGTGGATAGGACTCTGGGTCTAAGTGTGGCTTAACATTTGGCAGAAAATCAATGAGGAATAGTAGCATAATGCCTCCACACTAGAGTTCAATTACCATGAGCTCATTAAAGTTTCTCTTCAGTGATACATATGAATTGATGGAAATAAACCTCCGCGTACCTCCAAATTAAGGACAACTGAAACATTTGCAAGAAACCCACTAGTTGTAACTTCTTGGTTGGAAAAGAAGATGTTTGAATGAAGTCATCTCTAAAACACGCCCAATTAGGAAAATCACTGACTATACAATTCCTGGAAAATCTTCAAACATCTGGAAATTTTACCAAAATGCATCGTGACAATAAAATTAAAGATTACATCACTAATATTCATACCAGCGCCTTTGGTTGAGACTGTAGATACTATTGTCTTTTCAGTTTCCAAGAAAATATATAAACCTCTATGAATATTAGGTCCAAACGATGCATCATTGAAGACAGTTTCTGAAGAATCGTATTCCCTGCAATGTGGTTTCAAAAACCATCTTTAACAAGAGAAATAACAGTGACCTAGAAAAGAGATGAAAGTGGAGATAAGAGATATCGTGTCAAGTAAAGTAGGTTAAAAGCCTGTATACCTGTAAAGCAAAAATTACATCTCCTTCATTAACCTTCAAGGTTACTCTTCTGAGTCTGTCTTCTCGGGATTGACCAAGGTTAAGAAGGGCCTAATTCGCAAGGGCACAAATGAGCATTATATGATGAGTAGAAGCTTTCATAACTTCTGAACTCTATCATGTTTGGAATTTCATGAGCCTTGGGGTATGTTTATCATACCTGATCACTAAGCACCCTACACATGCTTGAGAACTCAGGCCCAGTAAGAGGATGCATGGATGTGGCTTTACAAAAGTCCAAATATGCTGTGTTTAGCTGCATTGGAAACAAGATGAGCTGATGAAATGAAAATTTCATGAACATCGTAATGACATATCCAATTTGAAAAGCTACTAAAAGATTGTCTACAAAATGCACCGAACAAAAACATCAGTTAATAGATACGTTCACATATGTGAAAAGAATTTAATCATTACAGTAACTACACATTTCGACATATAATCCATTAAGTATTCTATAAGAAACACTGGAATTTGTTTTAAAAATAAGATATTAACTGCTTTATCTTTAACAACATAGAATGCCATTTAAGATTCGATAAATAAGGAAGCTAGAAAGGCAAGTTGAAAAACCTTGAACGCCATGCTACATTTTTTAAACACTACAAAAATAATCGACTTTGTTTTTTTAATGGAAGGCATCTTAAAACTGACAAAGTTAACATTGAAAGGTTTGTCCAAAATAGCTAGAAATGTGAATATAAGGTCTTTGCCCCAAGAGGGAAAAAGATCACAATTTGCTGGACAAAACTTGTTGTTCCTTCAACGTACAGAACTAAATGCATTTAAAGCAAAAGAGAGATGCCATATCATGTACTCTCCCAAAGGGAATATATAACAGCCTTATCTGGTCTTGTTTGAACTTTACTCAAATTTATTGAAATTGAGAGTATATTGATGTCAAAAAACCAAAAATAGGTCAATCAAACAGGAGAATATTAGTACAAATAACGGCCGACCAGAGCATCAAGCAATGGGCAACATCTTTACAAACTGAAAGTTATAAAAGAAAAATACAAATTGAATTGCTTTGCAAGAACAAGAAAACATCATAGTCTACTACAAGATTGGTGATAAAACCAACAACCCTCACACGGTGATGGACACATGTTTAAACAAAGCTCCCAGCAGCCCTTGGGAATAGGACTTGGGATTAAATTCAAACTCAAAAATTAGATCTGGCACAAATTTATAAGTTAAATAAATGAAAACTATTTGGATTCAGGACCATCAGTATCATAAAATAGTTTCCTTCACTTTGAATGAGAACTGGAACAAACTAAAGCTTCAAGCTTCTCATTCGTATCCACACTTGTGCTGAAATGAGAACTGGAAGAAACTAAAGCTTCAAGCTTCTCATTCGTATCCACACTTGTGCTGAAATGAGAACTGGAAGAAACTAAAGCTTCAAGCTTCTCATTTGTGTCCACATTTGTGCACATTTGTGTTATGGAAGCTAATAAGAAATTTGCAAAACCTCTGAATTTTCACTGGCCATCCTCATCTATAATATACCCCATTCCCATCCTTGCAGACAGGCAATGCCATGTATTTATTTGAAAGTTCTCACTGAATTGGATGGTCAAGGATATATAACCAGTACTTGGCATAAAACTCGTCAACCAAAAAAGGAAAACAGATCATCAAGAAACTCTATTTAACTACTAAGAGAAGCAAAATGAAAGATATGCCTCATTCTCACCATACAATTGGCATTTTGCTACTAAATTACTAATCGATCAGTGGCATTTGTACAAATTTTAAGTGACAGTTACAAAATGCCAAAAGTAAATGACATCAAGATTGCAATTCATCCTTTAACAACTATCTATTGTTCTTATGCTCCATTAGATGCCAAGCATATATTGATATGGTTGTATTTCATGAACATCTAAAAAATAAAGTTCATCTTTACCTCCCCCAATGTAGCATCCTTCTTGCCACGCCGAAAAAATTTGACTGCTGAACATAGCACTATCTGCAAAAAAAATCAAATAAATTATATCCCAACAAATTTAGCCACCCCTGGGGAAGTCATTAGCACAAGAATTACAATCATAATTTAATACTGAAAAGAAACACTGTATTATGACACTTTTTTGACTCAATATATTATAATCCCTGATAAAACTATGACAAGAAAACCAGTTTATAAACAAGCAGAGCAACATGCATAATTTGCAAAGTTATGAAATCCAGATGCTTAGCATAGTTACTAGAAACCTTGCATCGCACACCAGACAAATGTTTCAAAGACCAAAAGACATGGAAGTTTGTTTTTGGATATGCGACCAAGGCACCCCATGAATTCCAGCGACTACACATTTCCCTCATAAACATTTCCACTCCTTCCTTCACCTCCTTGGCAAAATCTACCAAAGGTACTATTCATTGCTTTGCAACCCTCCAATGAATAGCTTCAATAATCGTTTGCAATTTTAATCACATCTTATGAATGCCTGTTGTTCTTTTGCCTAATTTCAATTTCATATAATACCATTATTAGGCTTGATTTGTAGGACTTCTCATGTAGGAATTACTTCTTTTATAATAGAGAAAATTAAGGATGTGACTATTGCATCAATAATCTAATGATTAAGAGTTGTGCAAAATCATTCCACTTAGATTTTGACAGTACATAAGGGAAATAAAATGAAGGACCAGCTCTGCACACATTGCTTATCCAGATTAACAATGAGAAAGATTGTGCTCTAAAACCCAAATCAAGGTAACATACAACCCAATGATATGTAACGAATCAACCTGCTCATTCATTAAAACTCATTGGTTTATATAACTTTTTAACTTGGTTTAAGGTTGCCAGATTAATTGTGAAGGCAACCTTGCAATATATATCGTATAGCAGTAATACATCCCCATGTAAGGTATGATGACACTAATCAACTGAATATAGAAATAAGGATCTGTGAAGAAGACAACTTATCGGCGCCTGCACTGCAGTAACCTTGAGCATGAACAGAGAGATGCTTCTGTGGGGCATCAGATTCCAATTCAAAAATCTTGCTTTAACATTGAACAAAATGCTTAGCTTGTTAGAACTTAGGACTCTTATAAGTACATGTAAATGGGTTTTAAAGAAAAAGAACAAAATGGATTTGGACCAACAGTTGAAATTCAATATATAAAGCCCAGAAAACTTTAATTTAAAATTTCCTTAGGCTGGATCCATAAAGAAATTTTTGTTCAAAAGAAGCCCTTACAGCAAAATATTGAAATACGTGCATTGAAAAAATCATACAAGATTTATAATTTAAAAGCTCAACTTTGTCTCTTCCGCATGCTAACAAACCCAATTAGTAAATAATGTACTCTTAAGATGACCATGGAAAAAGAACACCACCCAAATAAGATATACCTGTTGGTGTTGTGGTAAAGACTGTATGGTGTCAACAACAGCTGACCGGAATGTTCTTGCCAAAGCCCTGGCCATATGATCAATTCTTACCTACAAAACAATATTCCAGCATTTGATCTATTATTAGCAACATTCCTCACTATCGTAATCAATGCACTCCATCAAAATGTACTCGGTGCCATTTTTAAAGCAAAGACATCAGCTTAAAATGAATGAATGAATGTGATTCGTAGCTACAGCACTACTAGAGTCACAGACTGCCTTGGGCTGTATTCAGATAAAACACTATGCTTGACACTGCAATGCAGGAGCCAAGAATCACCGCAGGCTGTCAGCTGTGAAAATTTTCCTATACAAACTATTGTGTTAACCTAGACATAAAATTTGTATTTGAACACTAGCCTACAAACAGGCAAACCTTATAAAACAATGTGATTATCAGGTAGGACCAGCTTCCATATACTAGAATTCCATACTATGCTGCCAATATCCATGCAATATTCATATGATCTACTTTGGTTAGTAAGCTTCCTGAACATAAAACAGTTGACACGTGGAATCCAATATTAGCCTTAAGTACTCACCATGTGCATTTCCTGCTTTGTTAATTTGCCTTCAATTGACAAACTTGGATCACTAGGCAGCTTTTCAAAAGAAATATTATCTGAGGAATGGACTGCATCCGATATTTCAGCTTGAAGCATTTCAACAGCATCTCTGCAATGAGCAAAATCACCAGGACATTATGATGAAATTTTAAACAATTGTAAAAATCATAAAAGTGTTTCATGAAATTTATATTGAATGTCATTAGAAATAACTAAATAAAGGAACCTTCAAAAATAAAATCCTTCAAAAACAATTCCATATGCATCTTGGAATAATTAAGAATCAACATTCATATATGTTGTGAAATGTCTTGAGTCTCAAAAATTTTGATGACCATGATTTTGTTGTCGAAACGTTTGTGTACAAAATGAAAGGTTTTGTTCACTAGATCCAACTGGCATCAGTTTCTAATAAATTTAACAATTGAAATGCACATATAGCATTCAGTGAAGATAGTAGACCTGCAGACATGAAGAGCTTTCCTCATATCCCCTGATGCAGCAGCAACTTTCTGCAATACCCCGGAACAATTTTTTAAGAAAATGCGGATTTTCTGGTGCTATAATAAATATTTTCAATCACAAAAACATATCATCAGTTGCCAAGCTCCTTATGAAATCTAAAGGAGAAGCAATTATGTTATTATCAATATTGTCACATTGTGTGCTAGCATGAACTATTGAAGAAATGATCTCACAATGCAGATCACTTCTTTCTAAGAAAAACTTGAACTAGATGAAATTTTCTTATTCTACATTTCTCTTTCTAGGGATGTTATTAAGGTTATTTTGCTGCATTATAGTATCAAAAGCATGAAGACAATTAAAAACTGCTAATGTTCTCAAATATCCTCAACAAAAGCTCATATAAACCAATTTTCCATTGAATTTGGGAGAATGAATGCCATTTTGAGTATTAGATTGAAAATACAACATATCAGAGGAGATCACAAGAAGTGTTAAAAGGATAGTTATGTCCAAGAAAGAAAAATAATGATACAACCCTGGTATTCGAGTGAATGTTAAAAGAAACGAGTAGTGCCCCAGGCATTTCTAGCTTTAGAGGCTAACTATAAGTAGAACTCAACTGCTGGAATCATACAGTTGCTAACAGGGCCATACTAATCAATCCATAAATGAAACATCAACTAGCACTCAATTTTTGCCTTGCATACTTCATAGTTGAAGTGTAGAGTCCTACACCATCTATCCTAGTTGCTGTCATCTAATGTAATATAGCTATAGTGGCACCTTACTATGGAATTGTAGGAAGCCTGCAAAAGAAAACTGTGTGGGGCATGGATAAAGACATCACTTAGAGGACTTCAGTCAAGCATCCATCACACATTTCTTTTAATTAAGATAGATAAACCAAAAGTTTGATGGGTGATTGTTGTGATTGTAAGTTTGACCGGTGACTGTTGCGATTGTAAGCTTGACAAATGCCACTAGTAATCTGGCTGCCAATTCAGAAACTGCAAGAACCATTACAGAGAAAAATAAAGGCAGATCCCAATCAAATTTGAAGGCAAATTCAGTGAGAGGACCAGCATTACTCAGGACTCAAAACAGATTCAAGACTTGCCAGACTCGAGAAAGATGATTTCCAGGCAGATTAGAGCAGATTCCTAGTGTAGACAAGAAAAATTGGGCAACGACATGAAGGAACCCAGGCAAACATTGACCAAATGCATTAATGAAAAAAAAGCAAAACTGCATGCCTACCTTGAAATTCAAAAGTTACTGCAACATAAATTCTAATCACAAAGCTCTGCCCTGGAGACATGCCTGTTATGATTATTGGCGTCGTTCATGAACCCGCTCTAAATACAAGAATGTGAAGAACACATTTATAGAATTACAGGGACTCAACAATTCCTTCACTCTATAAATCATTACAGATTTCAGCATAAAATAGGTCCTAATATAGTTATTGAAATCCCTTTTCAACTTTATACAAGCAAAAGCAATAATCTAAAAATTCAATTGGAAGGCAAATACTTAAAACTCTTCATACAAGGATTATAAAGTCATTTCATCATTGGCATGTTCACTTCGCAATTTGGCATATGAGATAGTTTTCAGCCAAAATTAGGGAGGTCCTTGGAGTTGATTAGTTTGAAAACCTTCAAAGCCTATATGTTTGATCTGCCTCAAAGACATACTTGCATTCTTCGTTAACTTTAGGAGTGAATGCATGGCTTCAAATTAACCAGGCTGCATATTTTGACATGTAACAAAAGTGAAAATAATTGTACATTTAAATGACAAAGGCCACAATTATAGCATATATTCTTTTGTTTCGTCGAAAAGATAAAGTCTTTCCACGTAAATTGTTTATCCAAAAGGGAACAGAACTCACCCTTGCACAAAGCTCCAATGCCTGAGGTTGAAAAGCTTGAAATGGAAAACCCTAAAACCAACAAGACATTAATAAGCTAGGAGAAGCTTCAAAGGCATTGGCCCAATATACCATAAAAATGTTTATTAAATACAAAACGTTATAGCAATAACATTATTTACTGTACTTCTGACAAATATCTATCAAAATGCATTTGAACAGTTACCAGCAGAAAGGATGCAAAGCAACTCAAATCACAATAGATTACCTTCAATCTTTGCTGAAGTATCTTAAGTATCTGATCTTTTGAATATGCACGAAATGTCATAACAAGAGGTTTACCTGGCAATTCATACATTTAATAATAAAGTTGGTATCAGAAAACAAAACACCTACGAATGTAAAAATGAGGCAACATTCTATATTTCATGATAGAAAACCTTTGATCAATGTTGGCAATCAAGTGTTTAATTATGATAGCATGCATTTTATTATCTACAAAGATGTGGGACATGGTAAAATCATTTCCTTGTTAATAAATCAGTTCATCATGATTTGACATTTTATAGATAAAATTACAAGATTAATACAATTCATAGTTAGGAATGAGAAAACTGCATATTCCACAGTCAAAGCTGTTTTTAAGGATTGATAAACCCAAAACTAAGCTTTTGATATCTGTTATTCTAAGAATTCCATAATTTATCGGGGTTTAATCAAAGTCCGAGTATAAATTTTCCATTTGTGTATGTTGATTTAGTTAAAACAGATAGAAATACCAAGAGCTCATACAATTTAGAGACTGCAACTTGGGAAGAAACCGATCAGTCAAGTCTATTGCATTTGAAATTCCTGCAGGAAAGAGCAGAAAAGTATTAATTCTATGAACAATTCTGTAGAAACTTTACAGAAGATATCATTACCCTGCAGCAATAGCTAAACTGAAGGATTGGCTTACCCACTCCTGATCAACTTACCAATTAGCATACATTGTGAATTTGGCAAACTAGGAAGCCTGAAGAGATCATACAGAACCAATTGATCTCGACTAATAAGAAAATCCATCTCATCAACAATCAGCAGCCTTTTCATAAGAAAACATAGAAGACTACAGTAAGAAGCTACATTTTAAAAAGATATGGAATCCCAACAATAACAATGACACATGAATATATCATTCTCAAAGTTAATGGTAACTGATAGAATTGAATGAATGCTTGTAAAGCAAACTGATGTCATCTCATATTGATATTTGTATTGTCAAGGTTCAAGAGACAAGTTGCACAGGTGGAAAAAATAAGACTGAACAGATGCAAGGAAAACTAAAAGAAATGCTTTGCACAGGTGATAACAACATTACTCACGTCATCTTTAATGCATCTGATTTCTTCTTCTGGCACAATAAACTTTTCAACTCTTCAAAGGGTGAGCTATATGGAGAGTTCTTTTTCCTTCCTTGGCACTGTTCTAGTATCTATTAGAAACAGTTCCAGCGTATAAGATATTAGAAACTGCATACCAATCTTGTACAGTTCAAAGTTTTGATTTAGATATTATTTGATACATCTAAATCTGCTGTAAATGTATACTGACAAAGTCATATTTTAGGGGGAAAAATCTTATTTTCTATTATACTCACCCTTTTGAATATGTCTGAAGTGTTTGTCAAGGAAGTACAATTAACAACCACCGAAACTGGGGGAGGAATCCTAGCCTGCTCATGTGGGAATGCAAATTTCAGAAAGCAAGTCACAACTGAATTGACTGAATTCTCATCAGATGTTTCTTAAAAATGCTATAGACATTTTGTAATATACAATTCACATAAAATTGGATTATACTGAGACAATAGAAAGTCATTACAAAACCGCGAAACATGTTCAGGAACTGTTTTATTCTTCAGTGGAAACCTTTTATAAATTATAACAATATATTCAGTATCCAGCTCACAAATGATAGCAAGGAACTTCAATGCACCTCTTTAGCCCATTCCACAGAAAGTGATTTAACTTTCTCCAATAGCAAAGACTTTCCAGTTCCTGGGCATCCACATACATACAAACTTCCAACATTTTCTTTTTCTATACATGTCTTGCAGAAATCAAATAACTTTTTCTGCTCTTCTTCACGGCAGATAAGTGATTTTGGCACTTCAGACAAATGCAAAGCTGTCTTCACCGCAAGAATATGTGAGGGATCTGCAATAAAAAAAAGATTGAAACATACTATTTTACATATATTCAGAACAATTTCAAGATGTTACTTTTAAACTTCAATAACCAAAGACACAAGATCTGTTAAAGACTCCTACATCTAT
>MU225944.1:542654-553926 GCA_018584345.1 Thuja plicata
TCATATAACCTATCATAGGTCTTAAGGGGTCATGTATAACCTATCATAACCTTCCAAATAGGTCTAATTGGGTCTAATTGGGTCATATAACCTATATCATAGGTGGACAAATAGGTCTAATTAGGTCCAAAGGGTCTAATTAGGTCCCAATACATTCTAATTGGATCTAATTGTCCTAATTGGATCTTATTAGATCTAATTGTCCTAAATTTGGATCTAATTGGATCTACTTAGGTCCAATTGGATCTAATTGTCCTAATTGGATGTAATTAGGTCCTAACTAGGTCTAATTGGATCTAATTGGAGCTAATTAGGTCCTAAAGGGTAATTAGATCTAATTAGGTCCTAATTGGATGTAATTATGTCCAAATTGGATCTAATTGGATGATCTAATTGGATCTAATTAGGTCCTAAAGGGTAATTGGATCTAATTAGGTCCTAATTGGATGTAATTGTCCTAATTTGATGTAATTAGGTCCTAATTAGGTCTAATTGGATACTAATTGGATCTAGTTAGGTCCTAAAGGGTCTAATTAGGTCATAATTGGATCTAATTACATCCTAATTGTATCTAATTGGTTCTAATTAGGTCCTAATTGGATCCAATTGTCCTAATTGTCCTAATTTGATGTAATTAGGTCTAATTAGATGTAATTAGGTCTAATTGGATCCTAATTAGATCTAATTAGGTCATGTAATTAGGTCTTAGGTCTAATTATGCCATAATCTATGTCTAATTACTTAGGATTTCTAGGGTTTAGGGTCTTAGGTATAATTAGGTAAGGTTTAGGGTTTAGGGTTTAGGGTCTTAGGTCTAATTAGGTAGGGTTTAGGGTCTTAGGCCTAATTATGTTCTAATAGGTCTAATTAGATCTTCTTTATCAAATTAGGATATTGCAATATCATGCTTACATGTTTCATTAAGACAAGTAATAATTTCATCAACTTAAAATATGGAGAGAGAGAGAGAGATGTACCTTGTTTCTTATGATAATATCTTTCCCGAGCTTCTTCACGTAGTCTTTGTTCAGTCACTTCTAAATAATGGCGTGTACTCTTATTTAGCCTTCTTTTTTTATTTCCCATCACAATTTGCAAAATTCTCTTCCTTTTCCAAAATGCGAATAATTTTGAAACTTTCAAATTAATAAGATGATGAAAACATTTATTTATTTATATGTAATCGTTCTAAACCCGAAACGACACCTAATAGGCCGACATAGGTTTCTATCAAAATTTATCTATGACTTTCTATCGAAACTTGAAACTTTCGATCAAAAGTGCTTTAGTAAATGGCTAAGAAACGCCAAATCATGAAACTACTTTCGATAGAAAGTAGTTTCGATCGAAACTAAATAGTTTCGATCAAAACTACTTTCTATCAAAAGTAGTTTCTATCAAAACCCACAAAATCATGTCAGGTCAAGAAAAATCTGCAATTTTCATGGCTTTGGGGATCAATCACTCTACTCAAATGGAAGAATATGGAGACGTCCTTTTGCATCACACAAGTGCTCTGAACTAGCTTTCTAACGAATATAGATTTGACAATTTTTGAATTCATTAGGTCTATGTTTTGTGACATGCATCAAATGTAGGTTTTTTATCAAAAATAAACCTCCAAGTTTGATGTTCAATGATAAATAGTAGAAAAAAGGAAAAAAAATGAAAAATAACAGTGCCCTCCGACTTCAAGTCTACTTTCTATCAAAAAAAAAGAATTTTGATAAATACACAAGTTATAAGCTATGCAATCAAGGTATGTCAAAATTACGATTTACGCTACTTCAAACATTCATAAAGTATGCAATAATCATGATAATGTCGTCAAACCAATTGCATACCCTCCGTATGGATGTTACAAAACCAAATTCAAAAGAATCACATTGATACCTATTTTAGAAAAAAAGTTATGCCCTATGAAGTCAATATAACTTTTTGAAAATGATGTTTTCAGCAACATAGCAGTTTTAGTGGGAGAAAAAAAAACTATTAAAATCAATTCTATATATATAGAGAGAGAATCTACATAGAAAATCCTAAAAGACTCTAGTTTACTTCATCTTCAAATTTCAAACGGTTTAATGACAATATGCATTCGAATCTGAAAGTTTCTTTCAAAATGAATACTTCACTGTCCATTTAGGCAAAAAAGTGTAACCCACTATTGTGGGATCACCCTCCTACTTTAGATTGCTCAAATTGATGTGGGATCAGAAATGAACCTTTCGGACGCGGTTGTGGACAAGATTGTCTCGACAATGCATTTGCCTTTGGTTGGACGTAATCACAATAGACATGGTTTGTAGGTGGGCGACCGAAAGATGGAAGCTCAAGGGCGGTGTTAGCATTTATGCCATGCCTAGAGGTTTGTTCCTATTCAGATTTACCTCTGAATAAGATCTTATATATGTTTTGTCTAGTGCCCGGGCATATGGAAAACGCACCCTTGCCCTGGCTAAATGGAAGCTTGTTTTGACCCTGCTATACATTTGAACGAGATGGCCCTGATTCGGGTCTGTATGCATGGCCTTCTGCTCGAGTTCTAGGATGAATAAATCTTCTGGTGGGTGAGAAACTTCTTCGGTCTATACGTCACAACTAATATAGTCACTCTTACCAATACAAGGTTAGTCTTCATTTGTTTCTATGTGAATATTTCTATTAATAAATCTCTCCCCGATTTCATTACCTTAAAGTCTAAATGGGGTAAATGGACTCAAGCTTTAGTATATGAAAATGTTTCCCTTTATTGTCAAAAATATGCTAAACATGTCCATATTATTGTGGAATGCAAAGCCATAGTTCCAAAGGAAGCCAAAATGGAAGGAATAAGCTCCACCCCACCTATAATGAACAATGTCAAGGAGCTTCTTGAGCCCAATAATGAAAATAACAATTCAAATCCTAAGGGTTTAGAAGACTATCCATTCACTGAGAGCTTGTCAAAGTTGATTAAATCCCCAAAAGATAACAAGAGTAAGGAAATGAAGGTGGGGTCCCAGGATACCATGGAGTAAGGTGAAATTATTTCACAACTTTAGGAGAACATGGTCACTTCTCATATTAAAGTTAAACGCATCTCTGTTATAGTTGATGAGAATCTATTTGCGGGTTGTCCCTCCCCTACTTTAACTTCTCCTACTAACAATTATTGCCAGGATAGCTTTGTTATGACTGTTACTGAGGTTTTTCAGCAATGTGACTTTGGGATTACTACCCATGTTAATCCTAGGAAAATACCTATTGCTCCCATTTTCTCCCCTCAACATTCTTTGGGAGATATTGTGGTGGAAGAAATTACCAAGTTGGTGATTTCTACCCCTTATGGTAAGGATGAATCCTCTCTTGCTCGAAATGTTGATGAGGACAAGGAATAATGACATACTCAAAAAGAAAAACTAGAAACAACAAAATAGATGTTGGATCAAAAATAGGACTAGGAAACATTCCGAGAAATTGTCAAGGCAGAAAGCCACTGCTAGGGATATTGCCAAAGGTAGGCAATCTACCCTAGACGCAACTCATTGTAATAAAAAATGAAGTTCTTATCCTAGAACATGAGGGGACTAAATACTCCTAAAAAATAATTTGCCCTAAAGCAATGTATTATTGATCTCAAAATTGACATCATCCTGATTCAAGAAGTCAAAATGTCTTTCCAAGTGTTCTCTTTAGTTACTAACAAAATTTGGTCGGGTTCCTACTTCTACTATTCTAAAGTTGATGGGGCTTTTGGAGGAATTGTCACTATGTGGAACCCTAGGAAGGTTACTGGGGAAGTCTATTTTTTCTCCCAATCTTACCTTGTTGTCGCTTTTAAATTGGATAATTTTTATGGCACCTTTTTAACATTTATGCTCCTAATTACCGCAATGGAAGAAAATTACTTTGGGATGAACTCTTATCTCTTATTGTGATAGATAAAAATGCTTTGTATATGTTGATCAGTGACTTCAAATCTCCCTTTTCCCTTCTGAGAAATCGGGTGGACTGATTGAATCAGTGACAGCATGAATGACCTATTTGACTTCATCGACAATTTTGGTCTTCTTGATTTAGACCTCATAGGCCCCCCTTTTACTTGGTCTAATAATAGGAAAGGAAACCACCTTATTCAAGTAAAATTAGACAGGGTTCTTGTCTCAGGTAGATAGGATCTGGGTTGTAATTCCTCTCTTACATCCTTCTTTTGAATGATGTACAACCACAACCCCATCATGCTTCATTGGTAGAATAAACCTTTCATTGGTCCACACCCTTTCCGCTTTGAAATAATGTGGACCACTCACCCAAATTTTTGGGACTACATAATTCATTGGTGGAGTACCCTGATTCAAGGCTCAACCATGCAACAAATATCCTACAAAGTGGACATCATAAAAAGAGAAGTCAAGGGCTAGTCTAAATCCTCTTTTGGGGATATTTTCAAACGGAAAAAGAAGATTGAAGCCAAGCTTGCAAGTTACCAAGAGTCGGTGGCTCTTGGTAACTTGTCCCACGATCTGCATGAGGAAGAAGATATGTGGAGGAAAAATGGAAAGATAACCTAAGTAAGGAGGAAATTTATTGGAAGCAAAGATCTAGAGTTCAAAGGTTAAAAGAGGGAGACAAAAACACTACTTTTTTTTTTTTTTTCCATAGAATGACTAGTACTCACAAAAAAGAAACACTATCAACAGTCTTCTCAATGATTCCAACCAGCTAAATAATGATGAGGGTAAAATAGGGGAAATGGTTGTCAACTACTTCAAACAGGCGTATAAAGAATGAGGGAATAACAATCTTGTGATCCAAGACAAGTTGTTAGTCCACATTCCTATTGTTGTTAGTGGAGATAATAACAACCTACTTTTAGCCCCTGTCACTGAGGATGAGGTTAAAACTACAGTGTTTTCTATGGGTGTTTACAAGGCCCCTAGTCCTAGCGGCTTTCCTCCTACTTTTATTCAAGTGTTCTGGGATGTTGTCAGCTATGATGTGACCATGGCTACCAGGGACTTCTTCAAAATGAGGAAACTACTGAAAAAGTCGAACAACACGTTCATAGCTCTTGTTCCTAAAATATTTGAGCCGAAGTCTATGGATGAATTTAGACCTATAAGTCTATGTAACACTATCTATAAGATATTCTCTAAAGTACTTGTCAACAAATTAAATCCTCTTTTGGACAAATGCATTGGTGGAATCCAAAAGGGCTTTGTCCCTGGTAGACATATCCTTGATGTTGCAATTGCTACTCATGAAATAATCCATTCGATGGACAAAAGTCACAACCATATCCTTGATGTTGCAGTTGGTCTTTGTATTTTAAACTCTTTTTCTTGTAGCTTTTCTGTAATCTTTCTTGTATCATCAATAGCTAGTGTTCTTTCTTGCTCATCTTGTCTAGCATTGTTCATGACATCAATCATCCTTACCATCTGTATCTCTTGACCAATTTGTAGAGATTTAACTTGTCCAACTAGATGTAGATTGATTTTGGTTAGGCTTGTGATGCTTTGCTTGTAGTTGATCCTGAAGACTCAAAGAAATATGGTATCTCTTCCTCGTGATAATCTGTCTCATTACAGCGAGATACCATAATATTTCTTTCATCTAACAATTGTCTCATGTTGATTCTAGCTTCTTTATACTGTTCATAGAACATCTGAATTTCTAGCTTCTTATTTTCAATATTCTTATCAAGTCTGTACTTCTCCATTGTATGATCTTTTCTCTTAAGCCTTTAAGCTTTTCCAAAGAAGAGACTTAGCTCTGATACCAATTGTTGGAATTAATGGGAAGTGTGTACTGAGAGGGGAGGGGTGAATCAGTACCTCTAAAACTTTTGTATCCTTTAATCAATTAACCTTTTGTAATCAATTGTATATCCATTCATCTGATCTTTATTATCTTGATGTGAGTTATATCAATTCATAACATTAACATACATGTGAACATTCATAGAAACATTCATAAAAGTAATTGACACGTAACACAAGATATGATATCGCAAAAAACTCCTGTTAGGAAGTAAAAACTGCGGTGGGCATGGCACCCACAAAATCTTCACTATTTGCAGATTGGAAGGGGCTAGTTAAGGCTTACAATTTTATCACTTCTGACGATCTACCCAGTTAAGAGTATCCATGGAGACCTATTAAAGTCTACTCGGTTAAGAGCTTTAGAAACACTATTGAGTGTGTACTCGGTTAAGAGATTTATAGTTGGACTGTTAAATCCACCTTCCTTGAAAGGATTTTTACACTTTTCTCCACTTGTTATAATGATAAAAAATTACAATTTGACATGGTAAATGCAATCTCCTATTACTGATACAGATCCATTTTAATTTTACATGAATAAGATTATCACCTAATGTGATTGAGTAATACCTCTGTTTCTCGGTAGCCTCTGTTCTTGGTTCTTGCTAACCAAATTCACCTTTTGTTGTTCTAGTTCTTGAAAATTTCAATCTGATCCATAGATGTGCTCGTAGGCTTCATTCATCCTCTCTTTCATGTTCAAATCCTTGTATAATGAATGATTACATCATCTATTTATAAGATGGATTGACATCATCAATTTTCATGAAAAACAATGTTAACTCTAAGACCAGGTTTACAACTTGTACCTTGATCTCCTAGTCTATGTGTTTTAAATTAGTTAGACTAATTAAAGCACTTACATTCATGTTTCTTGTCCCTGAGGAAATGGATTTAAAAACAAATCAAGATTCTATAAATAGAATAAGAATGCTTTATCTGACGTGGAATTCAGATCCACTTTTTGTGAGCTGCAACTGATTCTCGGTTCCTGACGATCGGTTATGCTTTTGAAATCAGTTGACTATCTTTCGGTTTTGTTCTCTTGGTTTTCTCTTTAACTATCTCTCGGTTTGCACTTTATCCTGCACGTCGGGTTCCTTTTTATCTTTTTGCTTTGCAATTTTGGTGTACATACAAAGTTGTGTCGTCGATTCTCTTTGTACTTAGTCATTTCAGTGATCTCTTTGTATCTGATTTCCGATTTGCTCTTGTCCTGTCTTTCGGTGTATGCTTATCGAAAGTGTTGTTTGCATACTAATGGAAAATTAATGTCATCATGGCCATGTATGATGTAGGACAATGAGTTACAATTGATGCTCCATGTGATGGGCAATCATTTATTTCATTACGATGGATTACAATAATATCTTTCTTTTTAGCACTAACACATTGAAAGAAACTAACCGCAACTAATTGAAAGCAAACTAGATATGTGCCAAAACACTTAATTTTATTAGCTCACCTCAAAAGCAGTTCTTGAGGTGTATCCCGTTAACTGGGATAGGTAACTCTTCTCCTTCCATGTTTGATATCTGAATGACATTATGTGCCTTGTATCCTATAATAAAAAATGGACCACTCCAAATGACATCAAACTTTGAATGCTTACCAAGCCTACTTTTCAGCTCATCCCATTTGAGCACTAAGTCACCTTCTTTGAAGACTCTTGGGACAATTTTTCTGTCAAATGTCTTCTTCATCTGATCATGATGATCTTTTAAATTCTAAAAATCTTTCTTTCTAATTTCCTCTAATCCAATCAACTCAACAACTCTTACCTTAATTAGTTGTTGTTCTATCATGTCTGATTCCTTAATCAGATTCAAACTGGGTAATTCAACCGAGATGGGTAAATTGGCCTCTTTTCCATAAATAAGTGTGTCAGGGTAATTACCTATAGAACACTTTGATATGATCCTATCAGCCCATAAGGCTAGGTTCAACTTGTTGTGTCATGCTCTCTGATTGTCCTTTATAGTCCTCTTTATTATGCGGATTAGATTGTTGTTTGTTGATTCAGCTTGTCCATTACCTTGTGGGTAATAATTGGATGAAGTTATAAGATATGTATTATTACTTACAACCTGTGTGTGTATATTTGTGCACCTGTTACCTGTGACACAACACTTCAATAGATCATGGCATTAGCGAAAAAGGGGTTAGATGAGCATACAAATCCACTAAAATTGACCTATTACTTTCTAACTAGGAAGAGTATGAAAAACAACATAATAGCCCTCATATTATGCCTCTTTTAGTGACATATACATCCTACCATGAAAGATTTGAGTTAAAATGAGAAAGATATCTCCTAAACATGTATTCTAGCTCTAAAAAGCATGAAAGTAACAATGCATAAACATGAAACATGAAATATGATATGAGTCCGGGTTTATTCTAACAACATAACAATGCAATTTTTAATCTAAGATGAAGGCTTATTTGTGCTCAAAAACCCCTTCTTTTTATAGAAGAATGAGGAGAGAGAGGGGGGACAAGGTGCATTAATGAGTTGAAAAACTCATTAATGGTGTGTAAGAAGAAATAAATGCCAAAGGCATTCAATAGGCATGGGGAAGACATGGGCTTAAGGAATCTACATTAATGAGGCACTAATGAGAGCCTTAAAGAAGCATGGGAAGGGTGTAAGAGAGTGGCTTGAGAAAGTGGACTTGAGGGAAGGAATCTCGAGATTCCTTGACTTTCTCAAGTGGGTGGAGTCCTTAATCACTCCCTAATGGAATGTGACAACATTAGGAGGTGGGTTAGGATGAATTAGGATTAGAATTAGATTTTAGCAAGGGTGAATGGGTTGAGATAGGTTTGAACCCAGGGTCAAAGTGGTTGAAGTGAGTTAGGTTAGGGTTAAGAGGAATATTAATGAAATGAATTAAACTTATTTAATTCATTCAAAAATAGGATATTAATTATTTAAACAATTAATTGCTTTTTAATAATCAATAGGACTATAGCCAATTTAATTAAATTAATTAGGCTAGGGGAATGGGTTATTTACAAGTGAAAAATTGACTTAGGGGTTTTATTTAATTCCTTTATGATTAAATACTATAGCCATGTTTGAATTTGATTTTTTTGAATTGATTTGAATTATATGGCTATAGTAGTTAATATAATTCAGTGATAAAAATCACCTAGGACATTAAATTTGATTTAAAATGAATTATGCCAAGCAGTAACATGGTCGTTTGGACATAATTGGGGGTATGATCACACTTAGGGAAAATAGGGTCTATAGTCAGAACAGACCAAATCTAGGTGGTTACATTTGCCCCTCTTTGAATTGATGTGCGAGTAGCGCATTGATTCAAAGAATTTTTTTTTATTTTGACTTCAAAAAGATTGAGAATTTCGCTCACGATCGAACGAAATGCCTGATGAGATCAGTCTCGCACTTGATCGAACTAAATTGATAGAATTGAATTTGAACTTGGTTGTCATCCAAAGGTCAATAAAAGATTTTTAAAGATACCAATTTTGAACTTGGTTGTCGTCCAAAGATTGATAATACTGATTCTGAACTTGGTTGTCGTCCAAAAGCCAGTATAAAGCTACCATGAGCTTAATAAGAATCTTTTAAAATGAGGAAACACAAGATATCTAGCTTATGAGAACCATATATTTCTATCTAACAGTTCCAACTTAGTCAAGGAAAATGTCATGCCCCTAGTTTGTTTGATAACAAAGTCATTTTAATGTTGTTTCGAGCAAAAAATTAATTGATGATAGTGTGATCATGCCCCTCAGGAATGAAATCGAAGGAAAAGAATAAAATCCCTTTGTTGAAATGATGTATCACTTGCAGGAAGCGGTCAGAGCAAGAAAGAAACAATTTAGAAGAAGTGAAGGAGACAGAGGTGTGTTAAGAGATAACGCACCTGTACCAAGTTAATCACGTTAAAATGTGAGTTTAATTTTGTTCCCGATAGATCAAAGATTTTGGGAATCATGAATTATGTAATTAACTTGGATGTTGGATGAAAAAATAGAATTCATTTTTGAGATCAAAATTCCTTATGCTTTTGCGTCTTTTCAAAATGCATCATGCAATCTCTAAATGCAGCTACATGCAAACTCTTAGGACTTGTCACTGATTCGCAGATATAGAAACATTTTTATCATCATTGGGCGCTTTGTGGAATGGATACCACCTAATAGTACAATAATCACTAATACCCACTGATATTATGAAAGTATGAATACTATGTTTATTGAAATATTAGAAGTAGACTTAGGTATCAAGGCATAGAAGCCAGGATAACAAAATAGTCACCTTCCTTTTACTATATCAGATTCTGTGTAAGGTAAGATATTGAACCCGCAATGACCTTGAAAATTCATATCTTTGGGTACATTATGCTTTGTATACTTTAGCAAAAATCTGACTTTAGAAAACAAATAATGGAAATTGTTTCAACCTCACTGTAGTTTACACATAACAAAGATCGAGATATATGCGGCCATCCACTCGTGTTGGCAGCTCTTACCATAAACATCCAAGTTAGGGGAAATTTATAGGATCTTTTGGAACAATCACCATATGAAGAAAATTAAGAAAATGTTATGCTCCATGTCTTTGCGACTCTTTGTCTTTGCACAGATGTCATGGAGTAACTTGGAAGACATAACAATCAACAATTGCGAATCAAGCAAATAAAATTCATAACTGCTTAGATCCCCCTAGTTAAATCATCATCAGAACATAAAAGAGTTACAATCAAACCCAGATCAAATTGTGTGCTTAAGTAGTATCAGCAAATACTATTGATTCATTTTTCAAGCACAGTAGAGATTCATCAATCAAAAAGTCAGATTTTAAGCAATATGTTTCCAATGTCTGTGTACATCATGGTTTCTATTCACAATCCAATGTAGGTCTTAGGAACACCATTAGTGCCATGTTTGTGTCATCCTTGTTTTGTGAAAGTGATAGTTTGGTGAAAGCATGGAGAAGCATCGTATGACAAGACAAACCATCCTACGATGACTTAGCAATCATAACCTATCATACTAGCAAAGATGCCCACAGTGCGAAATGACTTGATCCTAAGATAGAAATGCAGGCAAATCCCAAGCAAGGATAAGATTTCATAAGGAAACAAAGTGAACTCTTTAGCATAGGTGTAATCATGAAGGCTTAGTGTGTGCATAAATGTTGCCACACTTCTATGAATCATTCCATTCAAGGTTGCTCAAGAATGAGGCCTCAAATATCGATCCATAGCTCTCTAGTCATGAATGTGTAAAAATATAAAATGAAGGCCCTCAAATTGACCTAGTTGTGTCTATTGCAAATACACCATGAAATGAGAGATTTGAATGCATGGAAATGAGATCTAATCTATATGATTGCAATGCATATTATTCTATGAAAGGAAATATGAATGCAAATCTAATCTATGGAAATAAACATGATTCTAATCTATATGAGGAGCCATGAATGC
>MU225944.1:579745-596119 GCA_018584345.1 Thuja plicata
CACACATGGACAAGAGGACATGTGTTCATGTAGGGATTCTATAGGAATCTCCTACTTACATAATAAATTAAACTAAACTACCTTGGTTTATAATATATTTCACCAAGGAAAGATTATATTTCTAACAAGTTATCATCCCACCATTGGGTTTGACCATTGGTTCCCACGGTTTGGAATCTGAGATTGTAAGAACTTTGTTATCCAATAAAGTTTTTAGAATAGTCTCAAGAGGCTCTCCCAAAGGAGTGAATGTTCTTTGGGGTTTCGATGTCCATGTCCGACCCTTGCTATTATCATTGTTTGCTTTGGGTGTGGGAGTTGTTACTTTAGCATCCTTGCTTGATTGCATGCCATTAGTTAGATTGAACACCTCGGGTTTAGGATTAATGTTAGAGGTGTCAACCACTCTGTCATTAACAACATTTTTGTTTTGTTTCCACCATTTAGGCTTGGAGTTGGAGTTTTTGGTCTTGTTTTCATTTTGAAGGGTCATCTCTCCCCTTTTGACCATGACTTCCTCAATACGGAGGGCATTTTTAATCATTCCGTCGAAGCTTGGAGAGTCTTGCATTTGCAATGCATAGTTCAATTCAGGTACTAGATTATTAACGAATATCTCCATCTTCTCTATTTAAGAAATGGCCCTTGAATATCGTGCAAAAATCTTCCTCCATCTTTGTAGGAAGTGTGTAAATGATTCTCCAGTTCTTTGTTTGGTATTACATAGGTCCATCATAGTTACATCATGTTGGATGTTGTAGGAGTAATGTTAGATGAATTGTTTGATCAACTCCTTGAATGTCTTGACCTTAGGGTTTAGTTTTGAGAACCACTCCATGACATTACCTCCTAGACTTCCTAGAAATAGTCGCATGAGGTATGTAGGTTCGTGCATGTATTCTATGCTTAGAGCATGGAATTCCCTCACATGGTCTAGTGGGTCAGTTTCTCCCATGTACTTGTCATACTTTGGCCTTGCCACTTTGGGGGAAACGGGACCATAGTGATACTCTTGTCAAAAGGAAATGGACAAATGGAATCCAAAGAGTATTTTGTTTTAGGTTTCTCCTTCTCTTGTTTGAGGTTTGTGAGCTCTATTTGCATTAGATTGAGTTGTTTGGTGAGAATAGATATCATATTTGGTACCTCCTTTTCTTTGAGTTTTTCTACATCATAATCCTTGGGTAATTTGACACTTGTGGACGCTAGATGGAGGAAGTACTTTTCTTTATCGTCATCAATTATCCATTCCAATATCTTGTGGAATCTTTTACTCTGTTTGAGTTTTTCATACTCATCTTCAGGGATCTCCCTTCACTGTCTGATCCAAATGGATCACGTTCAAACTTGGGTCCTTCCTCATCCGTGTCTTCGGGTTTTTGGTGTTTGCCATCATTATAATCCTCAAAATCCTCACTCCATCTGTGAGTGTCGCTATCCATTTGAAGGGAATCTAGTTCGAAAAGGGAACTACGAGAAGTTTCTCCTTGAAAGTGTGATGTTTTAGGAGGCACTTTCAATCCTTTAGATGTGTACTTGTTGCTTCTTGTGTTAACCATGAAGTTGTTCCTCAACTTTTGTCAATGTTTCCCAATAGTGCAAGTGAGAGTTTCAGATTGTTCAAGTGGGCGTGTCTAGGTAAAAGTAACTATTTGTCATTGGTGGATGTAAATGATTCTAGTTTCAGAGGGTTAGAATACCCTGATAGTGAGCTGGGAACTAAGTTGTTGGTAGAAAGTGGGTAGACCACATGTATTGAACTGATCGTGAAAGACTGGCTAAGCATGCAAGGTAGACATTTCAAAAGAGCTTTGGAATTTCAATAGGGAGACCAGAAGAGACAACAGGAACCAACTAAAGAGCTAAAAGGGTATCCTAATCAACTGAGACTTTCTAGGAAAAATGTCTACAAGTACCCTCTGTCCTGAATGCGAGCCCCCAGATGTGAGCCTCTGATGATACCAGATGCGAGCCTAGAATCTGGATGCGACTATGTGCTAACCAAATGCGAGCCAGTATACCAAATATGATCCTAAATACTGCATGTGACTTGGGAAATCTGAGATGCGATCTTATGATGTCTTTGTCAATTTTGGTCAGTTCTAAAAAGTTTGTTTTTGAAGTGCGTGAAGTTGCTTGTTTCCAGATTGCGTTAGGAGGTGTCATAATGTGTGAAAAACACGTGTACTCCAGGGTTTGAAACTTGTTGATTATTTTGAGGAGCTTATCCTTTTAATGATCTTTTGAACATGTCAAACAGTTTTTCATTGTTTAGGAGGGTGAAACAAACACTCATCTTTTCCTATTTTCTAGGTGGAGGATGAAAATCTTTTCTCGTTGACTCAGGTACACACTCAAATGCTAATCAGAATACAACCATCACCAAGCATGTAATGGCTTGTCATGATGCTGTATTAGCCAACTCCAAACACAAGTGAGGGCATAATATGATGAGTGTCTTGGGGCAATTACTTTTTGACTTGCACAAAGATTATCACCCTTTTGGAGGTGAATCATGAATTATTTTAGTTGAAGTTGTTGTAGATTATTGGGCAATCCATTTGAAACCGTCCCCCATAGAATTGCACAAGGCAAAATTTAGGCGTATAGCCCTATGAGTACCCTAATATATGTAGTCTTGCGAGCAAGATTCAAGCAGCTCCACTCTACATATACCCATATATGCTCAAGAAATGATGTCAAAATTCCATGAACAAAATTGGTTCTGTCTTCCGAAGCTTTAGCCTGCGAGGAAGCAACTATTTATAGTGAGTTGGAAGGGTTGGCATAAAACCTGTCCTCACTTGGGTCCTTCCCAGGAGATTTTTTCCTCAACCAGCAGGCCCTTTACTATTTAAATATGAGTACCAAGGATTGGCGAGCTTTGGATGTCTGGATTTCTGATTTTTCTGAAGAAGAAGAGCATACTCTCCTAATCTAAACCATTTTCTCCCAAAACATGCAAAGCAATGTTCATTCCCTCAAGCTATGTTGAGCTTGATTTAATTTGTTCCTATTTAAGAAAAAAGCAGGATTGCTTGAAAAATAAATTTTGCCTTGTTCAATTAGCCACAAGATTTAGTGATTTTCTTATCTAATTACTAAGCCAAATTGAATTAAAAGATTGAACTTGTTCTTTGATCCCACATATTTAGTGCTTTGATTGTCCAATTTCTAATCCCAAAAGAAATTATATGATGTAGTTGTTCATTTGAACCACAAGATTTTAGTGATTTGTGTTTGTTCATTTACTGATCCCAAATGAAATTAAACTGTGAGATTGCTTGTTCATTTACCTCCAAATTCTGTTCAACCCATAAAATGATGTGTGAGTTTATGATTTTCCCTAAAAGGAAAAGAGCATAATCCTCTAGTCAGTTTAGTGATAGATTGGAATATGTATCTTAATTTGGAAAGCAAGTAAATAGAAGTCAAGATGGGGGTTGGGTAACCTAAAAAACCAAGTTAGTATCTGTTTATGTTAACTCCCATGAAAACCCTCAAGAACAACCTGCAAACACTTGTTAGGCTACAAGACATCAAAAACACAACTTGTCAAAATGTTAGAGTTAGGCAAACGAAGTGTGTAAACTTTCTAACCAGATGCGAGCCTAAAAAATCACTGAATGCGATACATCATACTGTATGCGAGCTTTCTTACCGAATGTAACAATATGCTCCCCAGATGCGAGGCTAAACTAAAAATGATATGGGAAATCTCGGATGCGAGCCTCATTTACTGCGGTGCGATGGTGTATCCTGGATGCGATCTAGAATGATAAAAAATGAGCCTGTAACAAAATTTTGGGCATGCAAATTAGTGAAAAAGTGATATAAAATGAGGCCAAGTTGGAAATGGAGCCCCACGCTGGGTGCCATAAATGTGTGTGTATATTTGTACACCTGTTATCTGCAACACAACACTTCAATAAGTCGTTCTATTAGTGAAAAACAAGGGTTAATGAACATATAAACCATAACTTTGACTTATTGCTTTCTAACTAGGATGAGTGTAACAAATAACATAAAATCCCTCAGATTTATGCTAAATACCAGTGACATAAACAACCTAGCATGAAAGATTTGATTAAAAAAAAACTATTATTCAATGAACAATGCATATTAGTCTAAAAATGGACATTATAACAATGCATAAGCATAAACTATGAAATGAAATATGAGTTTAAGTCTATTCCAACAACATAACAATGCATTTACAATATGGGATGAAGGCTCATTTGTGCTCCAAAATGCCTACTATTTATAGAAGAACAAGAGAGAGAGAGAGAGGGGAGACAAGGTTCATTAATGAGTTGAGGGACTTATTAATGGTGGTGTAAGAGCCATTAATTCCTTGAGCATTAATGAGGCACGAAGGAGACATGGGCTTAAGGTATCTTCATTAATGAGGCATTAATGAAAGCCTTAAAGAAGCATGGGAAGGGTGTAAGACTCAACTTGGCAAGTTGGTCCCTTAGGAAAGTCTTGCTTGAGAAAGTGGACTTTCTCAAGTGGGTTGAGTTGTTAATCATTCCCTAATGGAATGTGACAACATTAGGAGGTGGGTTAGGGTTAGAATTAGGATTAGGATTATATTAGCAAGGGTGGAATAGGTTGAGATGGGTTAGAACCCAGGGTAGAAGTGGTTGAGATAGGTTAGGTTGGGGTTTAAGAGAATATAAATGAAATGAATTAAAATTATTTAATTAATTTAAAATATAGGAATTTAATTATTTAAGCATTTTATTGCTTTTTAATAATTAGGGGACTGTAGCCATTTTAATTAAATTAAATAAGCTAGGGGAATGGGTTAATTACAAGTGATGAGGTATAAATAGGATTCCATTTAATTCCCTTTAAATTAATTACCTTAGCCAGGTATGATTTTGAATTGATTGAATTGAATTTATTTGATTGGCTAAAGCAATTAATGTAGATTAGTGATTAGATCACTTAGGAGATTAAATCTGATTCGAAGGAATTATGCCAAGCAGTAACAGGGTCATTTGGACATAATTGGGGGTATGATCACACTTAGGGAAAATAGGGTCTATAGTCAAATCAGAACTATATGTTACTCTAGTTGTAACATGGATGCCAATGTAGCCATAGCATCTGCAACTTTGTTCCCTGTTCTGGGTATTTGCTATAATGTTATGAAGACAAAGTATTTCTTTAGGTCATCAACCAGTTGCTTGTAAGGTGTCAACTTTCCATCTTTCATCTGGTAATCTCCATTAACCTGATTGATAATGAGCTGGGAGTCACTGTACACATGTAACTCTATAATCTTCCATTCCATGGCAAGCTTAAGACTGTTGACCAGTGCCTCATATTCTGAAATGTTGTTCGTGCATGGGAACATCAATTTGTAAGACTTGGGTATCTTGTAGCCTTGAGGAGTTATGAATAGAACTTCTGCCCCAGAACCTTGTTGTGTGAAAGAACCATCAAAGCACATCTTCCATGGATATTTTGTCAGATGCATGATTGTTTCATCAGGGAATTCAATCTTTAGAGGTTCGTCATCTTGAAGTGGTGAATCAGCTAGTTGATCTGCGAGGACTTGTCCTAAAATAGCCCTCCTGTCTACATACTCAATGTCAAATTCACTTAGGATGAGCACCCATTTTGCTAGATGCCCTATCATCGCTATTTTTCTCAGGAGGTACTTTAAAGGATCAATCTTAGAAATGAGCCTTACTGTATGAGAGAGCATGTAGTGTCTCAATTTTTGTGATGCGAAGACAACTGCTAAGCATGTTTTTTCAATAATGTTGTAATTGAGCTCATGGGAGACTAGCATTCTACTGATGTAGTAAATAGCTCTTTCTTTCTTTTTTTCATCCTCTTGTGCTAATAATACTCCTTGTGATGTAGCTGTAGCTAAAATATAGGGGAGTAATGGCTTTCCATGAATAGGCACCATAAGAATAGGAGGAGCAGCTAGGTACTCTTTTAGTTATCTGAAGTTGGCTTCATAGTGTTCATCCCATTTGAAGGTGACCCCTTTATGTAGTAATTTGGTAAAGGGTTGTTCTTTGTCTGCTAGTTGTGACATGAATCTCCTGATAGATTGAAGTCTCCCTTGTAGTGTTCTCATTTGACTGATGTTGCGGGGAGGAGTCATTTCTAGAATAGCTTTGACTTTTGTAGGATCCAGTTCAATTCCCTTCGCTGAAACAATAAATCCTAGGAGCTTCCCTGATTGGACTCCAAAGGCACACTTCTTTGGATTGAGCTTGAGTTGGAATTGCTCCATTCGATCCAAGATCTTTCTCAAGTCAGCAATGTGAGTGCTCCTTTCTTTGGATTTGGCTAAGGTGTCATCTACGTAATCCTCCATGTTCTTATGCATCATATCATGGAATATGGTAGTCATCGCTCTTTGATATGTTTCTCTGACATTCTTTAACACAAATGGCATGACGTTCCAAAAAAAGGTGCCCCATGCGCATGTAAATGCAATTTTCTCTTGATCCTTAGGGGCAATTTTTATCTTATTATAGCCCAAGAATCCATCCATTAATGAATACATCTGGTAGCCTACTGTGAGATCTATGATCATGTTAATGTTAGGTAGTGGGAAGTCATCCTTAGGACATGCTTTGTTCAAGTCTCTGAAGTTCGTACATATCCTGATAGATTTATCAGATTTAGACACAGAGACTACATTAGAGATCCATCCTGCATAGGCAATGACTCTGATAAATCCAGCTTTTAACAATTTCTCTAGCTCTGCTTTTACTAGCAATGCAACGTGAGGATGCATCTTTCTAACATTTTGTTTCATGGGATTGATCCCAGGAGCTATAGATAAGTGGTGCATGATTAGATTAGGATCTAGTCCAGGCATATCTATATAAGACCATGCAAAGTTGATCTTATTTTCCCTCAGGAACTCTATAAACTGTGTCTTCTCCTCTTCTAACAAAGATTGTGCAAGGTTTACTATTTGACGATCTTCAATGGTGCCCAAATTTACTGGCTGTGTTGGTTCAATAAGGACTAAAGACCTTTCCTGAAAGTGTTCAGGGAGGATATCAAGAATCTCATCCTTTGGTGCCTCTGAGAGGTTTTCATCATTGGATACATCTTTTATTTTTACTATTTTAGGATCTGACACTGCCACAACGTGGTTTTCACTGTCAGTTCCCTTTTTCTTTTTATTTTTCAATGTTTGACTGAGAAACCTGATATCTCCCTATGACATTTTCTTGCTCCTTGGATTGGTGGAAGAAGGGTAAGGTTCACAAGCATTGAGTTTGCAAGCTAGGGTGTAGTCATTGGGGAATTCAAGGATAGGCGTAGGATTTGTACTAGTCCAATCAATGAGGTTTGGGTGTATCAAAGATAAGGAATCAGACTATGGGAAGGACAACATCACGTTAGCATCAAGACCATTAATCAACATGACATGTTTCGTTAAGTTAATTTCTTCAATGTTTAGATTAGTAAGAGTTAGATTGTCATAAAAAGGGTCATTGTTAGTGATATGTGGACCAAAATCTAGTGACTCGTTAGTAGAACTATCATCTTCATCTCTCTGTAAAAGGATACTTCTTTCTTGTCGCCTTAGAACTTCTTCTAGACTTAGGAAAGCACCAGTCTCTCCATCCCTGACGGGGAGAAGGAACTCTTCTTCTGCTTCAGGATTATCAGTGTCGTTGGGAGTAGTGTTAGACTGTTCACAAGGAGCTAAGGGAGTTGCAAGCATGTGAATTGTATCTATTTCAATATCTTCTATGGAAAAAAATATCTCATCCCATTCATAGTCATGAGAGTCAGTTATTTCATCATTAGACTGGTTTAAGTATTCAACAATAGTTATTTGATGTACCCAGTTGGCTACTTGTGGATCAAAGTGTGGTAGATGAAGAATATGTGAAACTGTGACCAATTGCCCCCAGTTAGGATGTAAACCCTGTCGTTGGGGTGTGCTTTCTATAGCTGTTGCTATCAAGGGTATCTCTGAATCATCTATTGTTGAGTCTCCTACCTCTTGAATGTGAGGTTGTGCTAACAAAGGGGTGTGAAGATCTTGTGGTACCTCAAAGCTAGGTACATAGCATTCTCCTTGATAGTTGGGATTCTCTATGCCAACATGTAATAACCTTTCATAGGACCACTACTCTAGTTCATCTATTTCATCACTCCCTTTGTCTGAGGTTGGGTTGTCTTTTGAAGCAGGTTTGTCAGTTTTAGTATTAAAACCCAGTCCTGTTTTGTCTCTGGTATCCTGGAATTCCATGGGTATAGGCTCAATAATTCCTCTTCCTGTGTCATTTAGAGGTCTATTTCCTTTGTATCCCATCTGTTTGAGGAAATCATATCCCTTTCCATACTGTTCTGGGGATATCTCTACATGTTTGACCTCAGCTTCCACCGGTTCTCTTTTGTAAAGCCAGTCCAAGGCTGCATGTTCTTCTATGTTATCTAAAGAAGATGTGGATTCCTTTACCATGCTAGTTGCTTTGAGTACTTCTGGCTCCTTGGAAGCAGTAGGTGTGAATGTCGAGGAGGGTTTTTCGTAGGATCTTGGTGATACCGAAAGTTCTGTCGATGACGGAGTCAGGTCCAGCTTGTACTCTCCCATACCTGTTTCTTCAAGTTTTAAGGTTTTTCCAAAACTCTTCATAACCATGTCATTGGTAGTTTTAGGAGAAATCACATACATAGCCTCTTTGTTATGTGGGATCATACTACCTACTTTGATATTATTACAAGTATAGTTAGCATCCGCAGGAATTGTCACTTCCACCCCATTATGTGGGAACTTTATACACTGGTGGTAAGTAGATGGCACAACTTGCATTTCATCAATCCATGGTCTCCCTAACAGGATATAGTAGGCTAGAGGTAGATCATAAACTTGACATATGACATTCCTCTCAATTGGTCTGACTCTGATAGGCATAACAATAAGTCCTTTAGAGGATCTTTCTTCCTCATCATAAGATTTGATAGTTATTTTTCTTCTAGAGTCAATGGTCTATTCTAAAAGACCCAGTTTATTGATCAAATTAAGTGTACAAATATTCAATCCTGCGCCTCCATCTATCAATACGCATCTAACACAGGATTTATGAATGAGGACTTCGATATGGAGGGGTTGATTTTGTGGATGTGTCAATGACTTATCATACTCTTCAAAAAAGGAGAGGTAATGTGGCGCTGATATGTGATTGACCATCACTTGGAATTTGTCTATATCAATATCCTTTGGGACGTTAGCAGCATGTAGAGCTTGTTCTAGGATTTCCCTATGTACTATGGATATTTTGAGCAATTTGAAAATGGAAATTTTGGCAGAGGTTCATTGTAATTGGTCTACCAAGTCATACTTTGCTCCAGGAATAGTAACCACATGTTTTGCTGTTGGTTTAGGGATAGTAATGATAGGAACCTTGGACATTGATGCTAGTTTTGGGGGTCTTTTGATCATGACCTGTGCTTGGCTTCGTGTCACTTCATTTGAGTGGAATGAAACATGTTTGATTGTGACCACATTGATTGATTCCGTTTTAACATCTAACATATTGATCAAATTATCATTGTTGGAATAGGTGTAGTTTACTTCATTAATCTTCCCTTTAGATGTTTCCCCTTTGTCATAATTAGGGAATGGTTTATTGAATGTTGTATAATCTTCATTGGTAGTGTGTCCATCCACTTTGATCTTTCCACCTTCAATGAGGTCTTGAATGACATGCTCATGTTTAAGGCAATTATTAGTTTTGTGTCCTTTGTTCTTGTGAAAGACACAGTAGGAATTATCATCCCACCATCTGGGTTTGACCATTGGTTCCCATGGTTTGGAATCTGGGATAGTAAGAACTTTTTTTTATCTAGAAGTGTCTTCAAAACAGTCTCGAGAGGCTCTCCCAAAGGAGTAAATGTTCTTTGAGGTTTTGAAGTCCATGTCCGACCCTTGCTATTATCAGTGTTTGCTTTGGGTATGGGAGTCGTTACCTTGGAATCCTTGCTTGCTTGCATACTATTAATGAGATTGAATACCTCAGGTTTAGGGCCAACATTGGACGCGTCTACTATGCCATCATTGACAACATTCTTGTTATGTTTCCACCATTTAGGTTTGGAGTTGGAGTTGTTAGGTTTGTTTTCATTTTGGAGAGTGATCTCCCACTTTCTGACCATAACTTCTTTGATATAGAGGGCATTTTTAATCATTCTTTCAAAGCTAGTGGAATATGTCATTTGTAATGTGTAGTTCAATTCTGGCACCAAGTTATTGACAAAGATTTCCATCTTCTCAGATTCGGGGATAGCTCTTGAGTATCGTGCAAAGATTTTCCTCCATCTTTGTAGGAAGTGTGTAAATGATTCACTGGTCCTCTGTTTAGTATTACATAAATCCATCATAGTCACATCATGTTGGATGTTGTGGGAGTAATGTTGAATAAATCATTGAATCAACTCCTCAAAATTTTTGACCTTGGGTGTAAGTTTCGAGAACCACTCCATGGTGTTGCCTCCTAGACTTCCAGGAAATAGTCGCACGAGGTAAGTGGGTTAATGCATGTACTCTATGCTAAGAGAAAAAAAATCTTGAACATGGTCATGTGGATCAATCTCTCCCATATACTTGTCATATTTTGGCTGTGCCAAGTTGGGAGGGAATAGAACCATAGTGATACTCTTTTCAAAAGGGAATGGACAAATGGCATCCAAAGAGTATTTTGTTTTGGGTTTCTCTTTCTCCTGCTTGAGATTTGCGAGCTCTATTTACATCAAAGTGAGTTGCTTGGTAAGAATGGATATAGGATTTGGTACCTCCTTTTCTTTGAGTTTCTCCACATCATAATCCGAGGGTAATTTAACGCTGGTGGATGCCAAATGGAGGAAGTATTTCTCTTTATCGTCATCAATTATTCTTTCCAATATTTTGTGGAACCTATTACTCTGTTTGAGCTTATCGTACTCATCTTCAGGGATCTCCCCCTCACTGTCCAATCCAAATGGATGGTGTTCAAAGGTGGTTTCTTCATTCTCATCGAGATCTTCATGCTTTTGGCTTTTTCTATTGTCATATCCTTAAAAAGCCTCACTCCATCCGTGAGTGGATCTGTCCATTTGTGGAGAGTCTAGATCGAGTAGGGAACTGTGAGATGTTTCCCCTAGAAAGTATGGTGATTTAGGAGGCACTTTCAATCCTTTAGAAGTGTAATTGTTGCATCTTGTGTTAACCATGAAGTTGTGTCTCAACTTTCGTCAACGTTTCCCAAGAGTGTCAGGTAGTATCTTGAATCGTTCAAGTGAGTGTGTCTAGGTGGAAGTATCATTTTGAGTTTTGGTGGAAGTAAATGATTCTAACATCAAAGGGTTAGAATGCCCTAATAGTGAGCTGGGAACCAAGTGTTTGTAAGAAGTGGATAGACCACACGTATTGAGATAGATTACGAGAAACTGACAGGACATGCAAGGTGGACGTTCAAAAAAGTGTTTTGATTTAACGATAGGGAGACCAGAAAAGACAACAAGGACAGACTAAAGATCCAAAAGGGTATCCAAATCAACTAAGACTTTCTAAGAAATTGTCTTGCAAGTGCCCACTATCCTAGATGCGAGCTCCAAGATGCGAGCCTAGAAATACTGGATGCGATCTACTGACAACCCTAGATGCGAGCTTAAATACCAGATGCAACACTGTGCTGACTAAATGTGAGCCAGTGATACCAGATGTGAGCCTAAATACCAAATACAATTCAAGAAATCCAAGATACATGATTTTCTAACATCTTTGTCAAATTTGATCAGTTTTGAAAGGTTCATTTTGGAAATGCGTGAAGTTCATCTAATTGTAGTTTTGCATTCTGAGACTCGTTAGTGAATGAAAACACATGTGTTGATCCAGGATTGAAATTTTTTGTTTGTTTGAAGATGTTATCTTTTTAATGATTTTTCAGGCACGTTAAACAAATTTGCATTGTTAGGAGGGTGAAATAGACACACATCTTATCCCTATTTTCTAGGTGGAGGATGAAAATCTTTGCTCATTGACTTAGGCACACACTCAAATGCTAATCAGAATACAACCATCACCAAGCACGCAATAGCTCCAGTCATGATGTTGTATTAGCCCACTCCAAATGCAAGTGAGGGCATGATATGACGAGTGTCTTGGGGCAATTAATTTTTTCCTTGCACAAAGATTATCACCCTTTTGGGGGTGATTCAGGAATTCTTTCAGTTGAAATGTTGTCTATTATTGGGCAATTCGTTTGAAACCGTCCCCCAAAGAATTGCACAAGGAAAAATTGAGACGTATAGCCCTGTGAGTACTTAAGTATATGTAGTCTTGCAAGCAATATTCAAGTGGCTCCACTCTACACATACCCAAGCATGTTCAAAGAATGATGTCAAAATTCTATGAACAAAATTGGCTCTGTCTTTCGAGGCTTTGGCCTACAAGGAAGAAATTATTTATAGTGAGTTGGAAGGGTTGGCGTAAAACCTGTCCTCACTTGGGTCATTCTCAGGATATTTTTTCCTCAACCGGTAGGACCTCTACTATTAAATAAGCTTACAAAGGATTGGCGAGCGTAGGACGTCTAGATTTTTGATTCCTCCTCCTCCGAAGAGCATACTCTCCTAATCCATGTCATTTTCTCCCAAAACAGATTCAAACAAAAAGTTCATTCCCTCAAGAAATGTTGTGCTTGATTTAAGATGTTCCTATCTAATGGAAAATAGAATGCCTTGAAGGGAAATTTGTGTTGTTCAATTAGCTGCAATATTTAAATGACTTGCTTGTTCAATTTTTGATCTAAAATTAAATAGTGTGTTTGTTCAATTAACCCACAAATTTAGTGCTTTGATTGTTCATTTACTGATCCAAATTGAGATTTAGTTTTGTTTGCCTTGGTTCAGTTATCCCCAAATTCCTTTCAACCCATAAACTGATGTGTGAGTTTCTGATTTTCCTTAAAAAGGAAAAGAGCATACTCCTCTATTCAGTTTAGTGATTGTATAGTCAGAAAATGGAAGCACTTCCATTGTAGACTAGTTTATCCTTTTGAGTAAGTGGTTTTGGGGTCATGTCAAGTGCCTTGAATGGGTTCCTGATTTAGACATGGCTTTCCCCCTGTTCTGCCCCAATTCTCCACCTTTCTCTAGCCAATTTCTGGCATTCTGGACTGCAAATCTAAGATCTTTGACCTCAGGGTCAGGGTCAAAATTTTGGGTCTATGTCAACCTTGACCCTGACCTGGGTCAAGGTCAACCTCACCCCTAACCTAGGTCAAGGTTGACCTTGACCTTGATCCAGTGTCCAGATTTCAGGGTCCCACAGTTTCTAGATATCGGTCTTTGAAAAAAAATTAATTCCCGCTTTTGGGTCGACTGTTTCAGGTTCCGAAGTGATGATTCCTAAATTATATTTAACATAGGTCCTCTCCTAGGGATAAAATATTTAATGGGAATTTAATTTTCCTATGTCATCCTCCTTAGAAGATTGTGCCCTAATTTCATATAAAAGGAAGCTTTCTCCTCCCATTTTCTCTAAGGCTCTCTAACCACATGAACCATCAACCAAGTAAGAAGCAAAAGTCAAGAAGTCTAAAATATAAGTCCTCTATTGAAGCCTAAGCATCATCAAGTGAAGATTCAAGCAAGAAATCAAGCAAGATTTGAAGCAAGGATTCATCCATCATCAAGTATTCAAGTATTCATCAAAGAGATCCATGGGAGGCCATTGAAGGATTCAAGATACATAGTGCCCTTTTTGGTGATCTCTCCATCCATCTTCTTCCAAGCCTCTTCATACTCACAAACCCATTCAAGATTTGGTGTTGGAGATCAACAAGCAATTGATTGAAGACATCCTACATTCTAAATTCTATATCCATTGGTGCATACATACTTGTGATTCAAGGATTCGAATCCTCCATAAGGACTTTTTTAAGCAAGGTGAATTTATGCATTTACTTTGTTTACTTCTACAATTTCAATTATATATATTTGAGGTTAATTCCAAAATTGAGGTTTGACCAAGGCAAAACCCTCCCCCCAACAAACAAATATCTTTTTCTTGCAGGTACAGGTTCAGGGCTATAGAATTGAACTCAGATTTGGATACCCTTTTCAGCAAACTATCGAGATCCATGAACAGATTTTCTATCGGACCTATGTAGGTCAGGGTCAAGATTATTGGGTCAAGGCAGATATTTTTATCAATACAGTGTCAGATCGGAAAAAGGTTTCTGGGTTTTGTTTGTCTCTGCGTTTCCTTTCCGGATCATACTTCAAATTTTCTAGAAATAGAGTAAAAACCCTAGAAAACAACATTCTTTGATCTGAAATTCTTTAAGGTTAGCACTTCCTCTCATCCTTTTCAATTACTATTATATATCATATTGTTGGAGATTTTCTTATGTGCAAATAATTGATTGTATGTTTGTCATTGATGACAACATATAATATACAACAGTGTTCTATATGCAATTATCAGTACATATGTTCTGGAGCTATGTGTGTTCATTTCCATGGTGTATACATGTTCTAGATGCTATGTGCATTTACGCCGAGTTAGATATCAAGTTTCAGTTGAGTTTTGTTAATCAGTTATGATAGTTATAGAGATTGAAGACTATCTGTGAAGAGCCAATGTAATTACATTATTTATTGAGTTTCACCTATCTTTGGGATATGTGTGTTTGTATTCATGTTTAGTTATAATTTAAATATAATTATCTAAAGGTGCCAAACATGTTCTAACATAATCATGAAGTTGGAGTTAATTTGGTGGAGCCAACTTTGTGAAGTGTCGCATCTATTCAGTATGAGTTGTGTGTTTCTAATCAGGTTGCATGGATGATGTGACCGACTAAAGAAGTATTGAAGGGACTCCTAGAGCCGACGAAGATCACATCCTTTGGAGAATATACTTATAGTAGTTCATTTGATGAATGCCAAGTGTGAATGAGAAGAATAAAGATAGAAAAGAGCAAGACAAAATGTCTGTTGTTTTGGGACAGTAGAGACATTTCATTCATCAAGAAAAGATCTATGTGAAGAAGAAGTGGAATTATACAACACACTAGAACTGATCAAGATAGCAGGTCTAATCTAATAGTTCATGTATCAGATATAGTGTATAGCTGTTCTACTGAAGGTTGTAGCCTTCATCATTTTAGTAGTGAGCTTTTGGATAGTGAGTCCTCACCCCTAATAGGGTTACCTGTAAAAGACTCCTAATAGGGTCCAACCTTTAACCAGGTCTCTATACTTATTGCATTGTAAAGAAAAACTCCTAATAGGGTTGCAAGATCTCTTAACAGGGATAATTATACTCAAGTACAGTTCTTTGTGGGTGCTAATTCCCATCGGGGTTTTTACCTATTTGGTTTCCCCGTAACCAAAATTGTTGTGTTCTCTATTGTGTTATCTAAATATACATTTACTTTATGTTAATTGATATCTAAGCAAAGAAAATAATTAAAGTAGCTGATAACTGATTCACCCCCCCTCTCAGTTATCCTTTGGGACTATTCTAACAATTGGTATCAGATCCAAGTTCCTTGGAGAGAAAGCCTAACAACTTAAGGTAGATCATATGGCATACTTCAGGAAAGAGAGTCCTAAGTTCGATGGAGAAAACTATCTTGACTAGAAGAACAAAATGATAACACATCTTCAGTGCATTGGATTTGATATCTATGAGATTTCTACTCAAGAAATTGAAGTTCCCACCTTGAAAGACCTTGCAGAAGATGACTCTATAGTCAAACAAAAGGAAGTATTCACTAATAATGCAATCGCCAAAGAAGCCCTAATCAATGCCCTATTTGACAGTAAATTTTTTGAGATCAAGAAGACATATAAAACATACTCTATTTGGAAATACTTAGAAGATATGTTTGAAGGAGACATTCAAGAAAATAATGCACATAGAAAGACATGGAAGAAAGGTACAACAACTTAGAAATTCTACCTGAAGAAAACATCAGAGCCTACAATCAAAGAATTAATGAAGTAGTTTCAAGTATTAGGAACAATGGTGGAGAAATTTTAGAGGAAGATATAATGGACAAACTAATGACCACACTAACAACAGACTATGAGAACAAGATCAATATCTTAGATGAGACTATGAAATTTTCAAAAAACTTCAAGAGAGAGACTTTGATCAGCAAAATATCTGCATTTGAGATATCAAGATTGAAGACTGAACCCAAAAGTGAGACAACTTTCAAAGCCTCAGTCCACAACAAGAAATCCATAAGAAACTCTAGTAATAATGAAGAAGTGGATACAAAACTAGAAGAAATCATTGCTATGATTGCCAAGAAAGAAAGGAAAGGTAAAGGGAAATATGAAGGACAACTACCATTCAAATGTTTTTCATGCAACAAA
>MU225944.1:597602-608182 GCA_018584345.1 Thuja plicata
TATTGATGTTTCATGTAACAATCCTGAACCAAGTGAAGAAGAATCATAGATTACAGATGAAAGTATCACTCCTAAGAATTCAAGATACACATCCAAATACCACTCTAAGGAAGATATCATTGGAGATTAGAGTGCAAAATTCTTGACAAGATCTAGAGCAAAAGGTTCAACCGCTGATGAAGAGGTATGCTTACTTTCACAGATTGAACCCTTAAGTGTTGAAGATGCATGCAAAGATTCAGATTGGAAAAGTGCCATGCAAGAATAATTAGATCAAATAATCAAGAATGAAACATGGGAACTAGTCCCTAGACCTCATGACAAGAATGTGATTGGAACAAAGTGGATATTTAGGAACAAAATGATTGAAGAAGGCACAGTGGTAAGGAACAAAGCAAGATTAGTATGTAAAGGATATGCGTAGAGAGAAGGAATAGACTACACTGATACATTTTCCCCTATGAGTAGACTTGAAGCTATCAAGTTGTTTTTGGCCTATGCAACATTCAAGAACTTTAAGGTATACCAAATGGATGTCAATTCAGCCTTTCTGAATGGTGACTTGAAGGAAGAAGTCTACATAGAGCAGCTTGAAGGATTCAAACTTTCAGATAAACTAGACATGGTATGCAGATTAAATAAAGCACTTTATGGACTTAAATAGGCCCCAAGAGCATGGTATGAGAGATTTGATGGTTACTTAACAAAGATAGGATTCAGAAAAGGAGTATCAGACTATAATTTATTCATAAGAGAGACAGATGAAGGACTACTACTCGTTGCTATTTTTGTTGATGACATTATCTTTGGAGGTAATGACAAACTTAGTGCAAAATTCGCTAAAGAAATGAAAATTGAATTTGAAATGAGCATGATTGGACCTATCAAATACTTTCTTGGATTGAATGTCAAACAAATAGACAAAGGCATATTCATAAATCAGTCTAAGTATGTGAAGGAGATATTGAAGACTTTCAAGATGGAAGATTGCAAACCAGTAAGCACCCCCATGATAACAAGAAGAAAGATTTCTAAATATGATGATTCCATAGCAGTTGAAAAGACCCTATACAAGTCTATGATTAGAAAACTCATATATCTTACTCAATCTAGACCTGATATTTCTAATGCAGTTGGCATTGTTGGAAGATTTGCAGCTGAATCCAAGCAAAATCATCTAATGGCAATAAAAAGAATATTCAGATACTTAAAAGGGACTATTGACTATGGTTTATGGTATCCTAACTCAAAGAATATACGACTTCATGTGTATACAAATGCAGATTGGGCAGGTTGTGTTGATGACAGAAAGAGTACATCAGGAGGAGCAGTATTTCTCGGAGACAGATTGGTCACTTGGAAAAGTAAAAAGCAGAATTGTATCTCTCAATCAATAGCAGAAGCTGAGTATGTTATAGCAGCATTGAATTGTTCAACAATGGTTTGGATCAAATAGATGATTAAAGACTTTAGTATTCAGATTGATTATCCTATTGTTATTCACTGTGACAACACTAGTACTATCAATATGTCAAAGAATCCTGTGATGCATGCAAAGACAAAACACATTGAGATCAAATACCATTTTCTAAGAGAAAAAGTTGCAGATAGAGAAGTAAAGTTGGATTATGTGAGCACTAAGGAAAAATTAGCAGATATTTTTACAAAGCCATTATCAAAAGATACGTTTGAGTATCTCAGGGAGAAGTTGGGAGTAATTCCCTTTCCTGAGTCTGATTAGAACTTGCAGCAAGAACATCAGTCCTTAGTGACTGATGAATGGCTGACTACTCTACTTATGGAGTAGTACCTATGATTAATGTTGTTTAACACCCTTTTTCATTGATGTCAAAGGGGGAGTATTAGTAAGGGGGAGCATATACTCTAGGGGAGTATACAGAGCAGTAGCAGTGAAGAGGAACGTTTGATGAGGATATTGAGAAGATTGTAAAAATAAGGAAGACACTTTGAGTTGATGATATCATATGTTGCCATCAATATCAAAGGGGGAGATTGTTGGAGATTTTATTCTGTGCAAATAATTGATTGTATGTTTGTCATTGATGACAACATATAATATACAATAGTGTTCTATATGCAATTATCAGTATAGATGTTCTGGATCTATGCATGTTCATTTCCATGGTGTATACATGTTTTAGATGCTATGTGCATTCATTTTGAGTCAGATATCAAGTTTTAGTTGAGTTATGTTAATCAGTTATGACAGTTACAGAGATTGAAGACTATCTGTGAAGAGCCGACGTAATTACATTATTTATTGAGTTGTGCCTATCTTTGGGATATGCATGTTTTTATTCATGTTTAGTTATGAGTTAAATATAATTATATAAAGGCGCCAAACATGTTCTATCAGAATCGTGAAGTTGGAGTTAATTTGGTGGAGCCGACTTTGTGAAGTGTCGCGTCTATTCAGTATGAGTTGCATGTTTCTAATCAGGTTGCAAGGATGATGTGACTGAATAAAGAAGTATTGAAGGGACTCCTAGAGCTGATGAAGATCACATCCTTTGGAGAAGATACTTATAATATTTCATTTGATGAATGCCAAGTGTGAATGAGAAGAATAAAGATAGAAAAAGAGCAGGACAAAATGTTTGTTGCTTTGGGACAGTGGAGACATTTCATTCATCAAGAGAAGATCTATGTGAAGAAGAAGTGGAAGTATACAACACATTGGAACTAATCAAGACACAAGGTCTATTCTAATAGTTCATCTATCAGATATAGTTTATATCTATTCTACTGAAGGTTGTAGCCTTCATCATTTTAGTAGTGAGCTTTTGGACAGTGAGTACTCACCCCTAATAGGGTTACTTGTAAAAGAATCCTAATAGGGTCCGACCTTTAACCAGGTCTCTGTAATTATTGCATTGTAAAGAACAACTCCTAACAGGGTTGCAAGATCTCTTAACATGGATAATTATACTCAAGTACAGTTCTTTGTGGGTGCTAATTCCCACCGGGGTTTTTACCTATTTGGTTTCCCCGTAACCAAAATTTTTGTGTTCTCTATTGTGTTATCTAAATGTACATTTACTTTATGTTAATTAATATCTAAGCAAAGAAAAGAATTGAAGTAGCTGATAACTGATTCACCCCCCCTCTCAGTTATCCTTTGGGACTATTCTAACACATATCTCTTTAATTATAAAATAGAATTTAAGATCTTCTTCCTTTCTCTCATTTCCAGATGATTGATTCACTTGTGCATTGATCCTTCTTTTGGGTTAATCAAATTGGATCTTTCATTTGTGCATTTGGCGATAAAAGAGGAACATCTTATCTTCCTTCCCCCTACATGCTTAATCACATTACACAAAACAAAACAAAACAAAATTAAATGTAAAGGTTAAGGAAATACAACACCCCTAATCAAACACATATAATCAATTTTTCTTCCTTTACATTTTGGTGAACCCGCGATAGACAACTCTTTCTTTTTGACCTGTTAGATTTACATGTTTATGCTAGATCTTGCATGTTCTTTCAATTACATTTAAAATTCATAAATTAATATCTTGTGTTAGTCCATTTGCATTTCATTGGTGTATGAGCTTTACCACTTATAGTATCCCAGTTAGAAGAAGCCGTAGACTTATGGGTTCCTTTGATCCAGAGTCTTCCTCTCCTTTCCTTAGGATCCCGAATGATAACTTGATAACTCATGATTCCAATCCTTCTATAGAGCATAACTCTTCTCACTCATCTCATGATGATGATGATGCCTTAACATTTCCTCCTGAACAAGTGCAAAAACTCTCAACCAAACTTGATAAAATGGGAAATTGTCTTATCCAAGAAAACCATAATCAATATTCCATCCAAGCTATAGAGGATCTTAAGAAAGTCCTCCATGATAATGATCAAGGTGTTAACTTCTTGCGTGGTCTTACTCATCTTGTGCATTCAAATGTTAAGCCTTTAGCTCAAGAGGCTCAAGAATTAGGATATACACCTCCTATCACTAGTCAAGGACCTTCTTCCGCTCCTAGAATTCCTACTTATACTCCTCCTTTGATGACTACATCTATCCCAATTACATCTATCCCTGTGAGTGCTCCTCCGGTATCTTTACCTACCTCACAACCTTCATATCATAATGTACCTTTTACTTATTCTAATTCCCTTCCAACTATGGCTCCTAATGTTCCACTAGTTGTGTCTTCTATTCCTGATTCTTCCTACACTTTCCCTATTGTTCCTAACATTTCTACACCACCCGTTTCCTCTAATGATTCCACAATCATTAGTTTGGCTTAAACTGTGTCATCTTTACAACAACAACTTGCATCCTTAACCCAATCCAAGTTTAGCATTCCTACATGTGACATGGGTAGTCCTTTATCCTTAGACATCATTCATGTTGTTGTCCCTCAAAAAGCTGATATGCCTTGTCTTCAGAATTACAATGGTAAAGGTGATCCTGTCACTCATGTTAAAACATTTCAAATTCTTTGTAGTGATTATGCTCATGACCATAGGATTTTAGCTAAATTGTTTGCTATAACTTTTCATGACAAGGATTTACAATGGTATTGTTATTTACCTCCTTATTCAATTGATTATTTTCCTAAACTTGCTAATACCTTTATCCAACAATTTCAAAATAACATTGGTCCACAAGTTTCTTTAACGGATTTAATGCATTGTAAACAAAACATTAAGGAAAAATTGATAGATTTCATTGGTAGATTTAAGAATTTGTATGCTTATATTTCTTATCATGTTCCTGATATTGATATTCAACACATGTTTATTTCAAATTTACAAAAGGATATTAGAGATAAGATTGTGCTCACTGAATTTACCTCTTTTTAACAACTTTGTGCAGAACTTCATCATTATCAGTTACAAGTGAGTCAATTTGAGAGCAACACTCCAATGGCTCATGTTCCCATTGATAAGAGTGACAATGATCCTAATCCTAATAAGTTTCAGAAACCTAACAACTATGTCAAGATTAATAAACAGACGAATGCGGTTGCTAATCAAGTTGTTGTTACATCCACTAATGCCACTTCTGCATCCACTGCTTTTTGTATGAATCGTACGTTTACTCCTCTCTTTGAAACTTTGCATTCTATAATGAGTAGGTTGTTAAGTGCTAATATGATTACCTTACCTCCTATTCAACCTCTTCTCCCTACCACGATAGCATCCAAATCCTTTGATTCTAAATCTTTTTGTCAATACCATCGCCAGAATGGCCATGATACTGAAAAATTTTATTCTCTAAAACATAAAATTCAAGATTTAATTAATTATAAAGCTTTGTCTGTTGATAATTTTGATGGTAGTGGAAATAAATCTATTTCTCCTCCTTATCAAAACCTTCAAAACTATACAAATCCTTTACCTACACATGATACTAATACCATAGCTCAACCATCTTCTGTGGATATTGTTTATGATTCAAAGATGGATGACCTTAATCACATTGTTAATCATGTAGAGAGTGTTGTTTCATCTCAACCTACTGTTCATGATCCTTCACCTCTACTTCAACTTCCTGTTCCACCTAAAACTCAAAAAAAAACTAAGGATAAGCGACCCAGGGAACTTTTAATCACCTTTGATGATTCTGAAACGATTAAGGCTACCGATGGTCCCCTTTACATCTATGCTAGGATTGCTAAGATAACTACTCGTGGTTGTCTTGTTGATCCCACATCTTTAATAAATGTCATTACTGAGGAAAATATTTTTATGAAAAGCTTACAACGTGATTTCTATGATCCATCTGATGCATGGATCCAAACTTGTAATGGTTTTCTTTATCTTGCACTTGGTTCTATCAACTTACCGGTGGAAATTTGTGGTAAAGTTGTAGATACTACCTTCATTGTTATTCCTACTTTTGATCAATTTCAAATCAAATTTGGTTTACCGTGGATAACTACTATGCATGCTATTTCTTCTCCTATTCATAAATGTCTTAAGTTCATTCATAATGGAGAATTCAAAATGATTAATCATAGTTTGTATCAACCTTCTAGGCCTAGAGATTGTGCTACTCTTGATTTCTTCTGGCCTTCATTACCTAACTCATGTCCTCCTCACCCTGATCATCTCTTTCGCTCATATCAAGCTTACAAACATCACAAAATTATTGAGTTAAGCATGCCTCAGATAGATCTCAACTGTGGTCTTTTGCCTACTTCTTCCATACCTTCTTTAGCCATTAATTCTAATTCTAATAATAAAACTTCTACTGTTTCATTACAACCCATTGAGAATCCTCCTATAGAACCTATGAAGGAATCTGTGGTCATTCCTCCTAGTTCTCAACACGTGTTAAGCAAAGAAAAATGCAACAAATCTGCTAATGAATGTTGTAAGAAGCGTAGAGCTAATGCTAGGGCTTGTGCTTCTCTTCTTCGAAACTCTTTACCTTCTTTTGACCAACCTATGCCTGATGTGTCGAAAGAAGTCAATATTCATAATGATGTTAAGATGAATGATTGTGTTGATCCTATTCGCATCTTAGATCCCATTTCAATTAAGCTTGATGAGGAAGATACTTTAGATGATCCTATTGATCTTAGTGATGAATATGAGACCATTGACCTTGACATTTACTTACCTCACATGCTTTCAACTCAATTGACAATTACACCTAGTATCGAGCAACGCGATTCTCAAGAGGATCCTTGTTTGGAACTGGCTATCATTCCTACTGTATTAGATATAGTCCCTCTTGTGAGTTGCCCACCTTCCCTAATTGATATAAACCAAGATAGGGAGAGTCGGCGAGGTGCTTGATTGGCCTATCCTTCACGGTAGCCCTTTTTGTGTTTGCATGTTGTACTGTGCTTCTCCCGTAATGTGCTTGCTAAATTTTTGTTAGATTCTTTTATACGACCCTTGTTACTTTGTTGGTACAAGGCGATAAAAGATTCAAACCTATTGTACAATTCCTCTATATGTATCTTTATTCTTCTATATGTTATTTCTATTTTATGTTGTACTTGTGCTATTGTTCGTAAAAGTTTCCCTTGTATAATCTTCTTGGATCTGCGACATGGTAGCACTAATTCTTTTTGGTCTCCAGGTTGTGGTCTGAAAAGATTCTTCTTCATAACTCTTAAGTTTCTTTCCTCCATTGTGATTGTAGTTCTACTTTCTTTGGGGAATGATGTCAATTAATTTGCAATAATATCATATTTATATGTACATGTTATCTTATGATCATACTGATCCCATAGTAGGTAGATCCCTTCTGTGTTCTTATGTATGTTTATGTTTTATTTCCCTTGATTTTTCTTCATTTGGGGGCATCTCGTAGTGGAAACATAATCCGTTCAATCCATTGCTCATGTCAAAGTGTTGGCAATGACTTTAACGTGGGGGCATACGCTCTACTCACTTTTTACACACACACACACGTTCAAAATATTTTCAAGCACTTAAAATTTTTTCCCTTTATTGATTAAAAACTAATTCTTAAAGCATGGAAATTTTACATTTTATTTTACTTTTTAGGATCTCTTGATCCCTCCAGTTTAAATTTACACAGATCTCTTGATCCCTCCAGTTTTTCAATGTTTTGATCCCTTAAGGTCAGAAGGTGTCCTTAAGAATGGATCTCCCTGATGGGTTGACTAGTGAGTAGCCACATTCACTAGGCGGTTCAATTCCATCTTTCCAGTTACGCTGTTTACTTGTGTGGTTCACAATGGGATATAATTTCTCATTGGGCAAGATAATCTCTCTCTCTCTCTCTCTAACTAGTGATGTCTCTCTTATCATGATATTAGGGTTGATAAAGACTTAAGTCCCTTGGGGGCTTGAGGATTTCTTTGTCCCTTTTTGATTGCAATAATATTGTCTGTTCTTTATGATCTCCTTTACCAAGAGTTTGTGTTGAGTCCATACTCTTGCTAAAGTGGGGGCTAAATGTATAGTCATAAAATGGAAGCACTTCCATTATAGACTGGTTTAGCCTTTCAAGTAAGTGGTTTTGGGGTCATGTCAAGCACCTTGAATGGGTTCCTGATTTAGACTTGGCTTTCCCCCTGTTCTACCCCAATTCTCCACCTTTCTCTAGCCAAATTTTGGCATTCTGGACTGCAAATCTAAGATCTTTGACCTCAGAGTCAGGGTCAAAATTTTGGGTCTATGTCAACCTCGACCTTGACCTAGGTCAAGGTCAACCTCACCCTTGACCTAGGTCAAGTTCTACCTCTACCTTGACCCAGGGTCCAAATTTCAGGGTCCCATAGTTTCTGGATGTCGGTCTTTGAAAAAAAGTTAATTCCCGCTTCCGGATCGGCTGTTTCGGGTTCCGAAGTGATGATTCCTAAATTATATTTAACATAGGTCCTCTCCTAGGGGTAAAAGATTTAATGAGAATTTAATTCTCCTATGTTGGCCTCCTTAGAAGATTGTGCCCTAATTTCATATAAAAGAAAGCTTTCTCCTCCCATTTTCTCTAAGGCTCTCTAACCACACGAACCATCAACCAAGTAAGAAGCAAAAGTCAAGAAGTCTAAACTCTAAGTCCTCTATTGAAGCCTAAGAATCATCAAGTGAAGATTCAAGCAAGAAATCAAGCAAGATTTGAAGGAAGGATTCATCCATCATCAAGCATTCAAGTATTCATCAAAGAGATCCATGGGAGGCCATTGAAGGATTCAAGCTACATAGTGCCCTTTTTGGTGATCTCTCCATCCATCTTCTTCCAAGCCTCTTCATACTCATGAAACCATTCAAGATTTGGTGTTGGAGATCAACAAGTAATTGATTGAAGACATCCTACATTCTAAATTCTAGATCCATTGGTGCATACATACTTGTGGATTCAAGGATTCGAATCCTCCACAAGGACTTTTACAAGCAAGGTAAATTTATGCATTTAATTTGTTTACTTCTGCAATTTTAATTATATATATTTGAGGTTAATTCCAAAACCGGAGTTTGACCAAGGCAAAACCCTCCCCCCAACAAACAAATCTCTTTTTCTTGCAGGTACAAGTTCAGGAATATAGATTTGAACTCAGATTTGGATACCCTTTTCAACGAACTGTCAGGATCCGCAAACAGATTCTCTGTCGGACCTGTGCAAGTTAGGGTCAAGATTATTGGGTCAGCGGTGAGATTACTGGGTCAAGGTCAAATTTTTATCAAGATGGTGTCAGAACAAAAAATGATTTCTGGGTTTTGTTCATTTCTGTGTTTCCTTTCCGGATCATACTTTAGATTTTCCAGTAATAGAGTACAAACGCCATAAAACAACATTCTTTGATCTGTAATTCTTTATGGCTAGTACTTCCTCTCATCCTTTTCAATTACTTTTATATATCATATCTCTTTAATTATAAAATATAATTTAAGATCTTTTTTCTTTCTCTCATTTCTAGATGATTGATTCACTTGTGCATTGATCCTTCTTTTGGGTTAATCAACTTGGATCTTTCATTTGTGAATTTGGGGATAAAAGAGGAACATGTTATCTTCCTTCCCCCTACATGCTTAATCAAATTACACAAAACAAAACAAAACAAAATTAAATGTAAAGGTTAATGAAATACAACACACCTAATAATAATCAAACATATAATAAATTTTCTTCCTTTACAGTGATAGATTGGAAAATGTTATTTAGTGTGAAAAGAATATAAATAGAGGTCAAGATGGGGGTTTGGCAATCTAAAAAACCAAGTTAGTATTTTTTGTTTAGCTCCCATGAAAAACCTTTGATAGCAACCTACAAAATACTAGTTAGGCTGTCAAAATGTCAAAAACACAACTGGTTAATATGTTAGGGTTAGGCAATGAAGTATGTAATTTATCTAACCAGATGCGAGCCTAAAATAACTAGACGCGATACAGTATACCGCATGCAAGCCTCTACCACCAAATGTGACTGTATACTCCCTAGATGCAATCCTAAATAAAAAATGATCTAGGAAATCCCGTATGCGAGCCTCATTTTTTGCGGTGCGAGCGCGTATCCCGGATGCGATCCAAAATGACCAGAAATGACTTTGTAACAGAATCTTGTGCTTGCAAATTAGTGAAAAATAGATTCAAAATGAGGCAAAGTTGGAAATCGTGCCCCATGGTGGGTACCAAAAATGTGTGTGTATATTTGTGCACCTGTTACCTGCGACACAACACTTCAATAGATCATTGCATTAGTGAAAAAGGGGTTAGATGAGCATACAAATCCACTAAAATTGACCTATTGTTTTTTAACTAGGAAGAGTATGAAAAACAACATAATAGCACTCAGATTATGCCTCTTTCAGTGACATATACATCCTAGCATGAAATATTTGAGTTAAAATGAGAAAGATATCTCCTAAACATGCATTCTAGCTCTAAAGAGCATGAAAGTAACAATGCATAAACATGAAACATGAAATATGATATGAGTCTAGGTTTATTCTAACAGCATAACAATACAATTTTTAATCTAAGATGAAGCCTTATTTGTGCTCAAAAACCCCTTCTATTTATAGAAGAATGAGGAGAGAGAGGGGGGACAAGGTGCATTAATGAGTTGAAAAACTCATTAATGGTGTGTAAGAAGAAATAAATGCCAAAGGCATTCA
>MU225944.1:608232-631557 GCA_018584345.1 Thuja plicata
GCCTTAAAGAAGCATGGGAAGGGTGTAAGAGAGTGGCTTGAGAAAGTGGACTTGAGGGAAGGAATCTTGAGATTCTTTGACTTTCTCAAGTGGGTGGAGTCCTTAATCACTCCCTAATGGAATGTGAAAACATTAGGAGGTGGGTTAGGATGAATTAGGATTAGAATTAGATTTTAGCAAGGGTGAATGGGTTGAGATAGGTTTGAACCCAGGGTCAAAGTGGTTGAAGTGAGTTAGGTTAGGGTTTAGAGGAATATTAATGAAATGAATGAAACTTATTTAATTTATTCAAAAATAGGATATTAATTATTTAAACAATTAATTGCTTTTTAATAATCAATAAGACTATATCCAATTTAATTAAATTAATTAGGCTAGGGGAATGGGTTATTTGCAAGTGAACAATTGATTTAGGGGTTTTATTTAATTCCTTTATGATTAAATACTATAGCCATGTTTGAATTTGACTTGTTTTAATTGATTTGAATTGATTTGAATTATATGGTTGTAGTAGTTAATATAATTTAGTGATAAAAATCACCTAGGACATTAAATTTGATTTAAAAAGAATTATACCAAGCACTAACAGGGTCGTTTGGACATAATTGGGGGTATGATCACACTTAGAAAAAATAGGGTCTATAGTCGGAACAGACCAAATCCAGGTGGTTACACAACCCAATCAGTTATTCTTTCACCTACAAATGCCAAAGCATTATAAAAATTTATCGACTCTGGTGTACCAAACCTTGCAACCAAGTCTTCATAAAAATTTAGAACTGTACTCTCATTTGCATCCTTTAAAGCAAAAGCTTATGTCCATTTTGTACAATAATATGTTGTTGTCAAAATATATTTGTGTACTGAACTTGATGGAGGATTTATGGGACCAATGAAATCAAGTCCCCATTTCATGAATGGTTGTTCTACTTGGATTAGATTCAGGGGTAATGCTGCAAATCTCTATTTATCAGCAAATATTGCACATTTTAAACACTTCCTTACCTATATAAAGGAATCCTTGTACAAATTTGGCCAATAGTAACCAACCTTCATGATTTTTAATGTTGTGGTTCTAGCAGCAAAATGACCACCTGCTGGTCCATTCTGAAACTCTTCTAAAACCTTATCAATCTGATCTCCCTCAGTGCATCTTAGCAAAACTCCATTGTAATTTATTCTAAACATGATATCATCAACTATAGCATAAGGAATAGAGTGAAGTCTAAAATACCTTCATTTTGAGCTGCTCAAGCCATGTGGGCATTCACTAGTATGAAGATAATGGTGTATTTCAACTATCCAACTCATAGATCTTGTTGGTGTAATATTTTGATCTACATCATCATTAGTTAGTACAACAATAAATTGATGTTGGTGGTTGTCCACATTAATTGCAACAAGATGTTCACACATTCCCCTACCTCTTACAAGCCTTGTAACATTAATTTCAACATCATATTCCATCATGTGTTATCCATCCATCTCTTTTATCATTCAGGTCCTTGTTAAACAATAACTCTTTCATGCTTGGATGAGAAACCATTAAGTGAATCTTGTTATTCAAAATCAATAGTTTGAATTTCTTAAGACTTCTAATCACAGCCAATACATGATTTTCAAAAAAAGTGTACCTTTTCTCATATTATTCCAAACCTTGGCTGAAAAAAGAAAATAGTTGCTCTTGCCCATCACCATTTTTCTGAACTAGCATTGCTGAAATAAAATCAAAATATCCAAATGCATGCAAAATGAATTATTTACTAAAATTTGGATTTACTAAAGTGGGTGTTGAAGCTAACTCTTGTTTTACTTCTTCAAAACTGTCCTTACCCTCTTTAGTCCAGTTGAAACTTATGTCCTTCTTCAACATTTTTGTCATTGGTTTCAACAAAGCTACAATGTTAGGAATGAACCTTCTAACAAAATTTATTCTCCCAAGAAAATATTTGTAAGCCTTTCTTATGTGCTGGTAATGGTAATGCAAGTATGGCACTTACCCTTTCAGGATCAATTATTTTTCCATGCTTGGAAACAATGTGTCCAAGCAACTTGCCTTCATGAACAACAAATTTGCATTTTTTTGGATTCAATGAGACTCCATTTTATCTACATCTCTCAAAAATATGTCTTAAATGTTTGAAATGTTCATCATAAATCTTAGAGAAAACAATAATATCATCTAAGTATACAAGTACAAACTTGTTTATAAGGCCATGAAATTCCATTTTCATTTCTTTTTGGAATGTTGCACCAACATTTGAGAGACCTAATTGCCTATACCAACAACATTCATTTGACTAAGTGGTTGATCGAAATAATTTTCAACTACCCATTGACTAAGAATAATATCAGGAATTTATTCTAGTGGCATATTTGGATCATGGGCTGTAGGCTTATCATGGTCATGAAACACTAAATTTGTATTAGGAGTATAAGGATCAATATGACTACTTACAAGATTTTTATATTTCACACTCACTATGGTTCCGTAACGGGTTATAAAGAACATATGTGTCCAATCTAATGACAAATAACCACCTATTTTGGCTATAAAATTGCTGCTAAGGCATATGCCAAAATATGGTGTTAAATATATTACATAAAATGTTGGAAATATTATGACTGAGAGGGGGGTGAATTAGTACAAATAGGTAATGAAAAAATTCAACCACTGATATGGTTAACTGAACTAGCAACTTCCAAGCCACAAAGTATATAACTGAAGTAAACAAATAACAATAAACAATATAAGACTCCACAACCTTAACACACATAACACAAGTATTTTTTATCCTGGAAAACATTACTAGAGGGAAAAAAAAACATGGCGGGGATGAAACCCACAAGCCCAATATTGCAGTAAATGAGTTTGCCTTATTAGGAGCTACAAATACCCTTTCTAAGGGCTCACCCTATAAGGAGTGATTAGTACACTATTAGGAGTACAGAAAGATTAGCTATGATCTACCTCACTAGAGGATTTCAAACATCAATAAAGAAGCTGCCCCATTAAAGGATTTACAAATAAGAACCTGTTAAAGTTCACCCTATTAGGGGATTTGACTTGCTACAACTATTAGGGAACATCAAGATTGTTGATCTATATAATGACACTGATTTCCTATCAGATCCTTTCTTCTTTTTTCCTTCCTCATGCTATACTGAACTTTTCTCCTTCAATTCATGACCGCCCAATCTGAAAATATGATCGCAACCCTAAATCAAATGATTTAGTGCTCCTTATATAGACTATCATTAGGTCACATAAGACCTAGACATTTTCACCACAGTCGGCTCAAAGGATTAACCATCCTCCTAGAAATCAACATCAACAACATCCAATATGTCTTCCTTAAAACATATTACCAATATTAGAATTACCGTGTCGGCCTTAGATCCATCGCCTTAATCAAATTAACTTAAAACTTTGATCAGTGATTAGATAGGTAAACTACCTTCACACTCAGAACATAATTCAATCAAAACTTGAGATAAATTGTTGCGGTTGGAATCTTGGATTCCACATACCATATACATACTCTATCTCTGATTGCAACATCTGAATCTTTCCTCAACTCGACCGCTACCACAATCTGTATATGATATTGTTCTTCCTGAACACCAGTTAACATACATAGTTGATCTTCCCTTTACTGATCATGTATAGTTCTTACCAATCACTTTAATCACGATAACTAAATACCTTTCCATCAAGGACAACCAATTATACATCCACTCATGAATGCTTTGCATAACTCCTAAACTATCATAATGCCAAGAATCTCCCCCTTTGGCATTGATGGAAAAAACTTCTGATAACCATCTCAAAAATCTTGTCATATTCATATTCTTATCATATTAATACATACCACAATATTATCCTCAAATCATGCTCCTCTTACATTATACATGCCATCATACATCATTACATCATTCTCCCATACAAGACAATACACATCATTCTCCCCCTTTTATCAACAATGACAAAGGATTATAAGTACTTACCAGAATTACATTCTCTCAAAACTGTTAATACATGTCTAATTACTGAGAGGGGAGGGGTGAATCAGTAATAAGAAAAAACATATTTCAATCCTCTTTTAAACTTTATGCACCAAAATATTCAACAACAACTAGTATAAATAAAAATTTCAATGCATGCATCCATAAGTAATCAACCACAGAATGAAAATACTATATTTATCTTGTGGAAACCTAAATGGGAAAAAACCACTATGTGAATTGGTACCCACCAAATCTGTACTCTTCTGGAATACACCTTATTAGGAGCTTACCCCGTTAAAGGTTACAAAAACACTGTTAGGTGCTACCTGATTAAGGGATTTTCCTAAGATCTGTTAGGACCTTTTCCTTGTTAGGAGTACCCTTGTTAGAGGAATTAGAACATTCAATTAGAATTCCACCTTGTTAGAGGATTTATAAGAAAGATTTGTTAGGATCCATCCTATTAAGGGATTTCACAGTTACAATGGTTAGAAAGAAACACATAAAGTGATCTGTGTAATTTGCACTACCTTTGCATGATGAGACCCAATTAATCCCTATAATTATTCTCCATACTCTATACTCTACATCAGATTGATCACACTAGATTCCTTTACTTTCTCCTTCACCACATCCTTTTGCAATTCACAATCAACTCTCTAACTTCATCTCCAACTTTCCAATATATAGATTTACTTCCACTGACATAAATCAAACCCTAGATCTAAGATAGGAACAATCCAGATCACATTAGGTAAGATACAATGTATCTAACCACTCATAAAACATTTTTCTCCAACCTCGCCATCTTACATATGAATTTTACCTTGGTAGTTGAGCCATCTTCAAAAACTCGTGTGACCAAAAAAGCTTCTTGAAGAATCCATCTCAAACACATACCTCAAGAAATATGATGTTAAGTAAGTTCCAAAAATCACAAAAATACCTTACTACTTCATGAAAATCATCACTGATCCTATTGCCACTTAAAATTCCTTCACCGATTCATAAATCTTCATAACCTATTTAAGAATTTTGTCTTGTTTACTTGTTCATTTTGTTAACACCACTTCTAGTCAACTAAACTAGTTTCAATGGTCAACAATATGAGTTGTGATCATAAACATAGTATCTTAACACTGTTCACAATCATATCATATGACCGCTTCACCAAATATTTTACCAATTTGAGATATTATTCAAATCACTTACAGTTTGTCACTGTTGTTCTAGTAGTTACCCAGTTTGAGTTCATTCAATCATTACCAACTTAATTCTTCATATCAAAGTCGCGATGGCCAAGTTAACATCACAACACATGACATATTCTTCTATTAGAATAGAAACTCCAGAAACATACTGAAACTCATAATTCACTTACACAATATTTGGTAACATACTGAAAACACTAAGTCAATCAGTTGACATCAATGACAACCAAATAACTGATTCACCTGTCATCAAATTTGTACCAATCTTCATCAATGCAATGATTAACATCAGTGCATCAGTTATGATAACAATCTCCCCCTTTGGCATTAATGACAACACTCTTATCTTATTTTACCTTCACTCTTATCTTCTGAATTCTTATTGATATCACCTTGTTGATTTAATGACAACACTATGTCTCTCTGATGACAATCTTCATACAAAATTCTACAAAATGTTTCCACTTCAATCTGCACCTCTGATCATACATCAACTCACTTTTATACTGATTCATCATCTTCATATACCCCCCCTTTCATCTTCATCCTATATGTTCTTCTCTTGTTTGCATACATATTCTCTTCTTTTGTCAATTGCCTCTATGAAATATATATACCCCCCCCTTTGACAATAATGCCAAAGATGTCTAAACATTCAGTCATCTCTGTAAATAATTCTCTGATCCTTTCTTTTTCCTTCCTCATTAGTGTATTACAAAATCATACTAAGACTTCTCCCCTATGGAGTATTCCACCACTACATCAATCCATACATATGATATTCTGATAAACACATATGAACTGATGCAATCAACATCATCCTCTAATTAACTTCAGATAGGGGAATAACCCCTAATCTACCTCTGAGATACTCAAAGGTATCCTTTGGTAATGGATTGGTGAATATATCAACAAATTTTTCTTTAGTAGACACATAGGCAAGCCTTACCTCCTCTTGTACCTATTTTCTTAGGAAATGAAAATTTATTGCAACGTTCTTTTTCTTTGAGTGCATCACTGGATTCTTAGAAATGTTTATTGCACTAGTGTTATCACAATAGATAACAATCGGTTTTGTGACCTTCTCATGAATTCCCTCAAGAATCTATTTTATCCATACCACTTTTTGACAATTGAGAGCAACATCAACATACTCTGCTTCTGCAGTAGATTGAGAAATACAATTATGCTTTTTACTAGTCCAGGAGACTAATCTTTCACCAAGAAAGAATGCTCCACCACTTGTAATTTTCCTATCATCAAAATTTCCTACCCACTCTGCATCAATAAACACATTCAAATAAAAATCTCCGTTCTTACCATACCATAGGCCATAATTTTTCAGTTCCCTTGAGATATCTAAAGATCCTTTCTACTGCAACCATATGTGAGTCCTTTGGATTTGAGGAAAATCTTGCAACAATACCACATGTGCAATATCTAGTCTATTGTGTACAACATATTGTAGTTCACCAATCATAGATATATATAGAGTTTAATTTACCTCTTTTGATTCATCCTCCTTAGATAGTTTGCAGCTTGTGACCATAGGTGTTCTCACTGGTTTTGAGTCTTCCATGCCAAATTTTTTTAGAATATCCTTCACATACTTGGATTGATTGATGTGTATCCCTTTCTTTATCTATTGTACTTGAAGTCCAATGAAGAATTTGATTTATTCTATCATAGACATTTCAAATTCCTTCTTCATTTCTTCTGCAAATAACATGCTCAATGCTTCATTTCCACCAAATATTATATCATCAACAAAAAATTCAACAATCAATATCATGTCTTCACTTTTAGATTTTAGATATACATTGCTATTGTCACTAGTCCTTGTGAAACATATCTGAATAAGATAAGCATGTATCATTTCATACCATGGTCTCGAAGCTTGCTTTAGTCCATATAATAATTTATGCAATTTACATACCATGTCTTCACCTTTTTCAGTACCAAAACCTTCAGGTTGTTCAATATATACTTCTTCTAACACACCATTTAGAAAAGTAGATTTTACATCCATTTGGTAGACCTTAAAACCTTTATAAGTGGTACATGCTAAAATTATCCTTACACATTCAAGTCTAGAAATAGGTGGAAAGGTCTCACCATAGTTCATTGCTTCTTGTGCATACCCTTTTCAAACTATCATTTCCTTGTTTTTGATCACTTCTCCTTTCTCATTCAACTTATTGTTGAAAAACCATTTAGTACCTATAACATTATTGCCAGTAGGTCTGGGTACTAAAGTCCATGTATTATTCTTCTCTATTTGATCAAATTCCTCTTCCATAGCCTTAACCTAATCATGATTTTCCAAAGCATCTTTAACATTTTTAGGTTCTAATTCAGATAGTAGATAAGTTCTTTCCCTTACCTTACTCCTTGTCATCACTCCAACATTTTTATCTCCAATAATCTGGTCTTGTGTGTGATTAAGTTTCACATACCTTGGGAGTACTAGTTCTGTTCTTTGGTTACCTTCATCATCACTCACCAATAGTGGATCATTTACCACTTCAGTCATCTATGGTACTGTATCTGACTCCACTGGTTGAACATAAACAAACCTGTCATAGTCTTCCCGTTCCTTCTTGTTATCTTCCTCATTTTTCTCATAAAATTCATTAATTCTAACATTGGAACTTTAAACTATCTTGTTAGTATGCTTGTTCAAACACTTATAACATTTGCTTCTAGTAGAATACCTTATAAATGTCCCTTCATCACTCTTAGAATCAAATTTACCATTTTGTTCATCCTTATTTATGTAACATTTACTTCCAATTTTTTTGAAAATAATTGACACTAGGAGTATGGACATACCATAGCTCATAAGGTTTTTTGTTTTTACCTTTATTAAGTTGTACCTGGTTCAAAGTATAAACAACAATACTTATAGCTTCTATTCAAAGTATCAAAAGTGTTCTTGCATAATAAATTATGGATATGTTCCTTCTCTCTGCAATTCCATTTTGTTGAGGTGTTCTTGGTGCTGAAATTTGTCTCTTGATTCCATGTTCTTCACAAAACATTGTGAAATCAAGTGAGGTAAAGTCACCTCCTCTGTCAGATCTAATACACTTAAGTGCTTTTCCTATTTCTTTTTCAACTCTTTCTTTATACACCTTAAAAATGTAGAATGCATCATATTTATCTTTCAAAAATATATTGACATCACCCTTGAGTAATCATAAAAAAAATAACATAAAATACTTATCTCCATATTAGCTCTTAGTTCTCATAGGTCCACACAAGTTAGTGTGTACAAGGTCAAGAATGTTGTGAGATGAATAGAATTTACTAGTAAAGCTAGAACTAGTCAACTTTCCCAACTGACACTCCTTACACATAGCATTTTTAGGCTTAGCTAAAGTAGGCAAACCTCTAACACATATTTTCTTACTCACCTTTACTAGGTTATCAAAATTAACATTAAAAAATCTTTTTTTCCATAGCCATCAATCGTACATTTTAGCAAAAAGGCAACGTTTATTAGTAGGGTTCATCAGAATAGGTTACCTCTAGTCTGTTCACCAGTAGCAATCAAATCTCCAAATGTTCCTAAGATCTTGCAAACACCATTACTAAATTCCAATCTGAAACCTTTTTTATTCAGCTAAGAAACAATTAACATGTTATACTTTAATCCCTCAGCCCAATAAAAATCATCACAATTAGTGTTATTGAACCTTTACCTCTTACCACACATGGAGAACCATTAGTGAATTTGACTGCACCTTCATCACATTCTTCCATTGAAATAAATTTTCTTTTGTCACCGGCCATGTGATGTGTAAATCCATTTTCTATTATCCAATCACCATTATAATTCATGCTTGAAATCAATGTTTTTTCCTCACTATCTCCATCTACACCGGTTGAGGGTTCTTCTTTGAATGCAACAAAAGTTATCTCTTCCTCATCATCTCTTCCATCTGATTCTTCATTAGTCACTCCATCTTCTGCTAGGTAACATGCCTTCTTGCTTTTATCTTTGAAGTTCCTAAATTTAATGAACTTATCCTTCCTATCATTCTCAGGACACCTAGATGCAATATGACCAATATTGTTACATGAAAAACATTTTAAGGTAAGTTTACCTTTGTACTTTCCTTTTCCTCTAGGTAATCTCCATGCTAGCAGTGCTTCCAACTCTTCTTGTTTTCTTTCTTCATACAAGATAGAATCATAATCACGATTTCCTTCAAAATTGTTAGAGACTTATTTTACTTTCTTTGATGAACTAATGGTTAGGGAAGCTTACTATTGGTACTCTCAAATTTTGGAGAAATTTGGAGTGATCAATTAATTTTTTTCTCTAAGGCAAGGTGAGTACCCCTTTGCAACTTTTTGAAGAGGCCTACTTGGAGTGCAAGTAAAAAGAGACCTGGTGATTGTTATGTGAAACCACTTTGGGAACATGTGAACCACCTATCATGGAGTAAATATAGTGGGTTAAAACTTTCAGATGTCAAATTTGATGTGTTTTGAAGATATCCATTTGGAGGTGTTTACCTAAATCTGTATTTTGCACATTTCTTGATTTTATCAAATGACCTACTTTGCAGGCTTGTATTTTTGGCCAGATTAAGAATCATGAAATAAGGATTATTATGAGGTGTTTAGGATTGAGAGAGAATATCCATTTTCATTTTTAGATCTCTCTGAGTGCAAATGAAAATTTTTCCAAAGCATTTTTGTTTGCAATTTATTTTGGTTCGCTGAGTGTAATTTGTAGAATTACTGAATGCCCTACTTTGAGGTTCCACAATTTGTACCCAGTTGAATGTCATGGAGAATTGAATGCTCCCCTATATTTCAATCATGAAAAGGTTCCCCCATGAATATTTTAAGACCTTATTTAATCTATTTGATCAATTTTCTCAACAAATTCCAAATCAGATTTATGCAGTGTTACTGGTTTTGAAATCAGAAAGTTGGTAAGAGGCTGACTTTAGGGATTCATATTGATTGACTAGTTGACGATAAAAACAAGATAATTGAATTTTTTTTCTCTATATATAATTGAATCTATACATAGGGTTTCAGATCACGAGGCATTCATTTGATAGGTTTTTTAGGCTAGATCTAAACTAGACTTATTCAAATTTCAAATCTGCAGAACAATTATTCTCTCTGAGGGATCAACTTTGAGGGTTAACACTTTGGTGCCTGATGAAGATTTTAACAAGTGAGTTGAATCCTTATGCTCTCGGTATATCAGTGTACTACCAGGACCAAGGATTGAGCCTCAGGACATAATTTGATATCTTTTCAAGGGAAAATCCAAAGGCAATTTATGCAGATTGCCAATGTTGACAAAATTATAATTGCAGAACAATCACTTTCAGAGGATGATATCATTGTATCAAATAGTGGTTTTGGGATGCCGGTTGTGGATCTATACTCTTTGTGTGTAAATTTACTCCCACATGCAGTGACAAGGCCTCAAGACATAATTTCCTATTTTTAGAAGGGCTAATCCAAATCCAGCTTATTCAGTTTCAATTGCCAATTGCATAACAATAACGAAGTGGCCAACTTTCAACATAAGTATCTCTCATAGCTGAAGGTGTTTTTCAAATCTATTTTGCGCTTGTATTCACATGTTGGAAGTGAGTGCATGTTTCTAGGAGATTATCTGATCACTTTTTAAGGCCAGTTCCAAAGGATAGTTGATGTTTATGTGATCAGTTTGCAGAGGTATAAAGGATGGGTTGTTTTGATCACCAATTTGATGCTTTATGGTTTGGCTTCACTAAAAGACAATTTTGGGTAATTGAAGGTGAAAAAAATTTCAAGGTACACTACTGTATACATGTCCTAGCCTGAGAGAGTCCCATGTCTAGAGATCACTTGGCCTTGATTCGACCTTTGCAAGTCAGGTTCATTAACCTTCAAAATTATAGACAATGTGAAGTATCCTTTCGTTCATCTTGCTTATTCTGTTGGTCGAACATGTAGCACTATGATTGGTGCCCTCAGTGAAGAAAATGAGAAGTTAATTGAGTTATTTATTAATGAAATAATTTTAATAGTTGGTCTTGAGCCTAGCTGACTATCCATAGTCTAATCTAGTTGGTCTAAGTATATGTATATTGGATGCCATGAATGGTTCAGTCGGTAAACACAAAATGCTTGCTAATGTATCTCATAAGCCAAGAATTATTCTAGCTGCAAGTGGAAGTGTGGAAACAATTAAATTTAGGATTCTTGTGCATAGTCTATGTGAATGGGCAGAAGTCAAAGCAGTAACCACAAAATCTGCGTTGCATTTCATTGATAAAACATCTCTTCTTGCTAATGTTAATTTTTACATTGATGACAATGAATGGTCTAGCTAGAAAAAGATAGGTGACATTGTATTTCATATAAAAATCTGACAATGAATTAATTCTATGATAGTTTCTCCATTATCAGCAAATACACTTGCTAAGGGAATACTCTCTAAATGATGTTTCTTAATTTATTATATTGGCGCAAGGCATATGGATGAAATCACGACAAAAGTGGAAGCACAGACAAACATGGATTGTAAGAAGACAACACATGTTATGAGTAGAAGAGGCTATGCAATCAACAAAGTCAAAGTGAGTGCTGCACAATGCATAAGGAGATCATCGTAGGTGGAGAAGGAGGTCTTTAAAAATGTTGAAAAAATTACAAAATGAAATGAGAACTGTGTGTGATGAAGCGAGAAGCATGTGAAATGAAGTGTTACAGGAAGTCTGCACAGGATGTAATAGAAGAAGGCTATGTTTCAAAAAACATTAAAAAAATTCAAGTCAATGCAATTTGGCAGATGTAAAACCAACTTCTACAACCTTTTCCACATCCATAGATGCATATAAAGTGGAGCAAGGAGCCCATGCATATTAACAAGGAGGTTGCGCAGAGCATAAACGGTGACTAGCGCATGGAACAAAGGAGAGGCTGCGCAAGTTTATAGTAAAAAAAAATTAGAAAACTTCAAAGCAAATGCAGTTTGACATGTGTGAAATCAAATTCTACAACCATTTAGAAAAATGGAAGTCTGTGCAAGTTAGAGGAGAGAGTGATGCATACCTGTGTCAATGGAAAAGGCATCCCGTGAAATGGAAAAGGCTAAGTACTGTGAAATAGAATGTAAGGGAAGATAGGCTACACATAAACATTCAAGCAAACACATTGGCAGGTGTAAAGGCCACATGGCGCATGATTTGTTTTGAGGATAAAGCTAAATGTATTATCCCACATGCCTGGGGAAACAAAATTTTCATGTGTTTTTATAGAACAATGCACACAAACTAATTCAAAGTAAGATTTGGAGCTCTTGCTAAGCGTGCGCGCTTGGGGTGATAGTGAATGCCACTTGACTAGGTCAAAGGGAAACTAAATTTTGGAGAGATGGGATAAAAAACTTTAAAAACTTCAAAGAGAATAATCCCACATGCACTGGCAAATGAAAGTTTCAAATGTTTAAATGCAAAAGCACATAGCATGTAATATGAAGAAGAGCAGGAGGCTCTAGGCAACGCGCTCAGGCTGAGCTCTTAGGTGAACATGCTTGGCCAGGTGGTGACCTCAGAGGAAGAAAAAACTTGTTTTGATGGGGCCTGTAGAGATGAAATGGTAGGTGACATGGGAGAGGAAGCAATGGATTGTGCACGCATCCGGAGGTGCAGGAGATAGACGGTAAGTGCAATGCCTTAGCTGAAAGATGATCAAGATCATCTCATTGAGGCATTCCACTGATGTGACATATAGTGGGGTTGATAGTAGGGAAGGCTAGATGGCAGTGATGTGGTGGATGTGCATGAGAGGCATCTGAGATAGGCATGAATCCCGAGGCAACATAATCAATAGATGGCATGATGCCTCAAAGAGCAAGAGATCAAGATCATCTCATTAAGGGATCATGCCTAGCTGACAAGTGGCAGTGCAACATGTGGTGGTTCAGGTAGAGAAAGATGATGTAGGAGCTGAGGTAGACTTGCAAACCAGTTAGAAGGTGACACATAGCACGATTTGGTGCAGTCTGGGAAAAAAAGGAGAAAAAGAAGGATAAAGTGCAGTGTATTTCAGGAAATATTATTAAAGCATGAGAATAATAAAGAAATATTATGAGGAAATAAAAGATTAAAGTGCAGGAAAGTGTAAAGTATAATATGGGGGAATATTGCAAAAAGCATAGCATAAAAGTATTAAATATGCATAGGCAGGTAAAACATGTATGTTAATGATGAGAAAACATTTGAAATGTTTTATTTTCAAAGGCATAAAATCAGATTACAAAGGCTTTCACAGAAGGTTTTGGAGGGAAGTTTCAAAGGGCAGAACAAAAAAGATATGTTGCAGATCAAATCAAATTTTGGCTGTTGAAGAAGAGACATGTTTCATATATTTTTGGGGAAAGGACAGGTGCTTGTGGAAGAAAGAATCAAGAGTTTCTTCTAATCTATATATTGTTTCTTTTCCACAAGGTTAGGGTTCTAATTTCTTGATCTCCATAGAGAGTTTCAGATTGCTAACTCCAAGAGGTTCCAGTTTTAGTTGGTTCCATTAGGGATATAGTTCATTGATTGTACTAGTTTTGTTATCAGATAGAATAGAAATTCATGGATCTTTTGCAGCTTATTGAAGTGGTATATGTCTGATTAAAATTTTTTATACATGGATGTGATTTCTCACACTTAATACAAGAGTCCAGATTCAAATCTATCCTTGGTGTCTGTCTTTTGAATTCTGAATTTTCTAATTCATTGCATAAAGGTTATTTATGTATATGCCATTAGTCTTCAGTTCTGATCTAGGATCATATTAAATGATGTTGTGGATGTGACATAAATTCATTTGGTTTTCTACAGGAGGACCTTATAAGAAGTATTGATTTGGATTAATTATGTTTATGGCTTGGAATATTTGACAAAAGTTGGTTGTATTTTTGAATTTGCCCAAAGGATATTTCCCAATGGATAAAGCACTGGCCAGTGATTAGTATCTTCTATACTGATGCATGTTTGGTTAAGTCTTGGCTATATTCTTCAACTTAAAAATAAACTCTAACATATCTTATGTTTTTATGTTTGTTGTGTTTTACCAATCTCATGCTCCACTTCATGGTCGATGTTCAATGGGTAATTAGCCGGTTACCTAGTATCTCTCGGTTGTGTTGAGCATGTATGAGATCTCTACCTGATTAATGCCTCACATAATATTTGAAGGCGTTGAAGGGTGTCCCCCCCTTGGTTTTGCAGAACCTAAAGTGTAGAAGGATGGATTCACATCCTTGTTAGTTGGTCCTTTTCATTCTATTATGAAATAATTGGAGTTGGATTCTCTTAAATATCTATCGTAAAGTGAAAAGGTTATTGTCCTTGTAGTTGCAGAATAAAAAACCACCAACATACACTAGGCATATTGTTATCAAAGTTAATTATCTCAAAAGTAGTAAGCTTTCCAAACAAAGAATCTAGAGTCACATTTGTAGGACCGATATATCTCAGTTCTTTTATAACAGAGGCTCTAATAGGATACTGTGTTAGTAGGGTTCTCAAGATTTTACTTACCACTTAATCTTCTTCAAGTTGACCACCAAATCATTTGATAGTAGAAACAACCTCCTTTAGCCTATTGACATATTGGACAATTTTCTCTCCTTCATGCATTCTCATTTCATCACACTCTCCTCTGAGATTGTCCATCTTTGCTTTATGAACATGAACATCACCACCATAAACTTGTTGGCATTTTGATAAGTTTTGGAGGTGATATGTAGAGAGGTCATGAGTGGATGCATAATTGGTTGTCATTGATGACAATGTATTCAGTTATCATGATTACAGTGATTGGTAAGAACTGTACATGATCGATATAGGAAAGCTCAACTATGTATGTTGAATAGTGTTTGGGAAGAACAATATTAGACAAATTATGGTCGTGGTCGAGTTGAGGAAAGATTCAGATGTTGTGATCAAAGATACAATATGTCTATGGTATGAGGAATCTATGATTCCAACCGTAACAATTTATTTCAAAGTTTTGATTGAATTATGTTTTGAGAGTGAAGACAATTTGCCTATCTAATCACCAATCAAAGTTTAATGTTAATTTGACCAAGGTGGTGGATTTGAGGCTGACATAGTAATTTAAAATATTAGTAATATGTTTAAGGAAAATATATTGGATTTTTTTGACACTGATTTAGAGGAGGTTGGATAATTTGTTGAGCCGACCATGGTGGAAAGTTCTAGGTCTTTTGTGACCTAATGACAGTCTATATAAAGAGCACTAAATGGTTTGATTTAGGGTTGCAATTGTATTTTCAGGTTGGGTGGTCATGAATTGAAGGATCAGAGATCAATATAGACCAGGAAGGAAAGGAGCTAAATGGATTTGATAGGAATCCAGTGCCATTCTACAAATCAACAATCATGTTGTTACCTAACAGTTGCAGCAGGTGAAATCCTCTAATAGGGTGAACTTTAACATGTTCTTGTTTGTAAATCCTTTAACATGGAAAATTCTTAATTAAGGTTTGAAATCCTCTAGCGAGGTAAATCTTAGCTGATCTTTTTGTATTCCTAATGGTGTAATAATCACTCCTAACATGGTGAACCCTTAGAAAGGGTATTTGTAGCTCCTAACATGACAAACTCATTTACTGTAGTATTGGGCTTGTGGTTGTCATCCCCACCATGGTTTTTTCCCTCTAAAAAGGGTTTCCATGATAAAATACTTATGTTTTGTGTGTTAAAGTTGTGAATGCTTGATATTGTTTACTATTATTTGTTTACATCATTCATATGCTTTGTGGTTTGGAAGTAGCTAGTACGATTAATCAGATTGGTGGTTGAATTAGGTCAATACCCTATTTGTATTGATTCACCCCCCTCTTAGTCACACAATTTGCAACAATTGGTATCAGAGCTCTTAGGTCCTCCTAATATTAAGCCTAACCACTTGAGGAAAAGATCCCTATAAGTCAACATGGATAGATACAAGTATGAAAAGCAACTCGAGGACACAAGCAAAGTTATGAATGAACTGAAGGAAAAGGTGAGGCATTCCCTTGCTAAGAGAAGAGAGCTTCCTAAGAACTTGAGTGAAAGTAAAGACTACATTGAAAAACTGTTTGATGGTAGTTTATCTGAAGAATCATAGGAAGCAATTGCAGATCTGATGGATAAAAATAGTGGACTCAAAAGTGAAGTGAAAAATCTAAAAAGAGAACTTGAAAGTCAGTCTGCCAAGATGGTTGAAGAATTTGAAAGAATAAGGGCTGCTGATAATGCCAAGAAAATTGTTGAAGATGCCCTTAAGGTTAAATATGAAACACTAAGAGAAAAGTAGGAGCAATTGTTCAGATTGAAACAAGAGGTTTCTACATTGAAGGAACACTTACATGATACAGATGAAGATAAAGCTGATATTTAAAGAGAGAATGAAGGGATAAGGAAAGAGAATGAAAAGATAAAAGAAGATTTGAAAGCTGCAAATGATCTACTGGATAAATTCCAAAATATTTATGTTAAACTTGATGAACAACTTGGAAGACAGAGGATGAATGGAGAGAAACAAGGTTTAGGTATTACAAACTTTGAGCTGGTGAATCTTCTGGCACCAAGGACATCAATGTAGAAAGAAAATCAACACCCAAGGTGAACAATAATAATGGCAAGAGAAGGTATAAATTGATATGTTTTAATTGTCATAAGGAAGGTCATACTACTAATATATGTTGGTTTAAACTGATTGGTCCAAATGTTAGACCTAGAGGTTCTACTGCTAGATCATAAAAATCCTATGCTAGAACTGGTAACTACAATGCTAGACCTAATATATTTCATGGATTTTGTTACTATTGCAAAAAGTTTGGACATAAAGCTAATGCGTTCAGGGAAAGAATCAACAACCAGTGGTCATATGATTACAACAGTCAGAGACCTATCAATCAAGGTAACCAGTCAGAGGTTACTTGTTCTAAATGTAACAACTATGGACATATGGTTGTGAACTACAGATTAAGGTCATACAGAGATAATTCTTGACCTTTAAATCCAATAGGTATGGTCTATTATGTCTACAACAAGGTTGGTCATCTTGCTAGGTCATGTAGAGCAAGAAAGTATACTAGAGGTCAACTGGTGAACAATGATGAAAGTGCTAAAGGAGAGGAACCTATTAATGATGATGAAATAAGAAATGATATAAAGAAGACATGGGTGAAGAAAGCATAATTGAATTAGTTATAGTTAATTGAGAACTCCACAAGTCTAGGAAATGTGGAGAATCCATCGGTGAACTAAGCACATTATTTTGCACTTAAAGTCAAATCATTTACTGATCTCGGTAATATTCGTATGCATTTTGAGATGCCTATTTGTGAGTTAATGATGGTTAGTGAAGATAAAGCATTTGTGTGCATATAACAAGTATTATGTTTTAACTATTGTGGTCGGTGGAAAGTATTATTTGAATGTTATATATAATGACTATATTCTCAAACATTATAAATATGAGAAAGTAAACTCTTTATCACTTTGCATTCTAACAAAGTTTATTGAAGAAAATTTGGTTACATTCCATAGCAATAATTATTTGTGTTTATGGACTAAGATTTTGCAAAGGAAATTCTATTGGTTATTGAAGTACACTAATCGATGAAGTCAAGGTTATAGCTTGAATTGCAAAGATATTTTTAGGAATTATTGTTAATTATTGACATTATGACTACTCTAGTTTATGTTGACATCGTTGATAATCCAAGACCCGTATTCAAGTTACACTAGATGAAGGCAAATGAAAATGATCCACTAGGTGCCCTATCTTTGATACCCGATGGTGTATTGTTAACTGAAGATATTCGTTCATTCATACATTGCAAATTGGAAGAACTTGGAGATGATGATATCTATAATGAATTTCTTAAGCTGAGCGATGATGTGAAGGTGAAAGACGAGCATATGCATTTGGTTCATAAAGGTTTCACTTATGCGGCTGAGATACCTTATGATTTTCATCCATAATGGATAAGATATGTTTTGAGTAGATTACACGATCAATTTATTTTCTTGGACAAGCCTCACAAGATTATAAAGGAATTAATCAATAGATCTACTAGATTTTGTATGACCGGTGAAGCACCTATTCTACAAACTATTGCTGCAAATTTGGTTACTCATTTAACCAAATCCAAACAGGATCATCAAGCCATGACTATCAAGGATATAACTGACAAGGAAGTGAGATTTGCTTCAGTGGTGATATGATACAAAGTATATCAGTCTAGTTGGTTGAACAGTGTACTTGGTGGAGCTATTCATGCTACATACGAGATGGTGAAGGAAGATGAAAAATATGACCTTTGTGAGTTGTTGAGGAGTAAATTCTTGGTAAACATGGAAAAGATTGAGAAAGATAAGAAGCAATCATTCAAATATGGATCACTCCTGATATGTTGTTTCTTTTACCTGCAGAATCATTTTCCTAGAATATGTTCTATTACATAGTCAAAGGATAGACCAGTAGTAATGTAGATTAAGCAATACATAAGGACTTTAGGAAATGATTTTAATTTGGTTATGTGTGTTACTTTAAATATTTTCAAAGAAAAATGCACTTAAGAGAGAGAATTTGAACCAGTATTGTTGAGAAGTATAAAGGTGATATTTTTTTTCTAGTAGATATAAATACTTGTATGTTGCAAGAAGTGCAACCTAGAACATGTTGGATACCTGCTATGGGTTATGAAGTTGATGGTGATCTAGTCACTATTCATGCCAATGTTCTATTATGTAAACCAATTGATACTTCTGATAAGATTCTAAGATCACTGCAAATGTAATAACACTATCCAGATTGTATATGGTATGTGTTTTTCAAATGCAACAATCTCTCTTTCATTTATATTGAGAAAGAGGCTAGGAGAGACATGTCCCTTCATGGGACATGTCTATTCATTATAATATTATAATGTTTCACTAATAAATCATATATTATAATAATATAAGTTTGCATAATTAATAATAATATATATAATATATCATATATATATACAAATACAATATATTAGTATTAATCAATATATAAGTATTATACATGTATTCTAAATAATCACACGACTGAAGCTACATACATTAACAATATCTCTTAGCTAGGGATGATGATCAAACAGAATTTGTAGTGGTCTCCCTTGTCAACACATATGACCCTTACCATAGCTACACAAAACATCAACACTCCCTTTTAGCTAGAGAAGATAAAATCCATCAAGGTAATAAATCTATTAATTTTGATAGAGAGGAGATATCACCTCACTGTGATATCAGGAGATATGGTATATGAAGGAATATCAAGTCACATGATATTCACCATAGCTCATAAATATCCATGGTATGTGCAATGACATTATTTCTCATGATGTCTGCCATATGGATACTAAGTTTACGTAGAGATATCCCACTATGCGACATTTCTCATATGGTCCAGTCAATATGTAATACTAAGTTCAAAAGTATCCTAATATGAGCCATATGGATACAAATAAATTACATATCACATAATTTGTGATATGAAGTATCACCTAACATGTGATACCAAGTTTTACATATCACCTAACACGTGATACCAGTTTTTACATATCACCTAACATGTGATATGAGGAATCACCTTAGATCATGATACCTAGTTTCCACATCACCTCAGATCGTGATATGAGGAATCACCTTAGATCGTGATACCTGATTTTCATATCACCTTAGATTGTGATACAAGGATATAGTAATTAGAGAACATTACATTCCCCTTACATATAACCCTATTATAGTATGTGTACTGACATATCAAAATGTCTACCATAATGAATCTCCATTACAAGATCGTCACCTTGTAACATCAAATACAAGTGTTCATTGTCTAAGAAGTCACCACCTCTTATAAATGTACATAGGATGGGTGGGCCCATAAGTCATGGAGTGACACACATGACATCCACCTTGACTTATCTTAGAGGGTGAATCCACCATGGCTCATCCCAGAGGGTGGAAACAAGGGCTTTCACCTTAGAATTCTCTCTCAAAGAGAAGACTACAATAAAGTACATATCAAGAAATCACTGATGCTAATATTTCCTCTCAATAAGGGCTTCGTTCTCCACAAATTCAAGCTTGTCCCAAAATGCACAAACTTTACTTTGGTAGGGGGCTTGGTGAGAATATCGTTCATCCAATCTTTAGTGATAATGTACCTCGTATGAATACTAGAGAAACCATCTCTCCATGGTCTACTCCCTCTAAATCAAGTTCCTCAGATATCAGCAGATGCAAATTCTCTAGCTGCTCCCTCTGTCACAGATGTATAACTTGTTCATATACTTCAATCATGGAAGATATTTTTCTCCAAGAGACTCTTATCATCTGACACATGATTATTTGTTCAATTATCACAATATTGTTCACAGGATCAGTTTCCCATACACAAATGTACTTGTTTGATAATAACATGAGTGAATGTAATAAACCGTGGCTTTATTCTCTAATTTAATGACGATGTGACTTCTTCTGAAATAGAAATCAGCCTTCTGACCTCTTCATCTAAGGAAATATTAAACTCCCTTTGAATCTGATCTCAACTATCAATTCGGTCATAGACATCAAGTTCATTCTACCTTGAATGTAATTTCTTGTGCTTATATCCTTTTATAAATTTTAGATATTCCTTTCCATAAGGTGAGCCCAAATAAGAATTCTGCCTTGTTAACAAATGTATAGTTCCATTCCATGTTACATACTCATAATCACTTTGCATTGGCCTTTACACTCCTGTATTGATCATACTCACATAGACAATTCTTTCATCGAGCTTGCATATGATGAACTATTAGACTCCCTCTAAATCTGATATCAATCTTCTGACTTCCTCGTCGAAGGTTGCCTCTAATAAATTGTCAAACTCCCTCTGAATGTGAATTCCTCCTCTTCAAAGAAACATCTTCAGCCACCAGCTGAGTCTCATGGAAACAATTATCAAGTTCTTCCTTCCTTGAGAACACCGTTTTGAACATTCAACTTTAGCATCCGATATTCATTCATGAGGGCTGGCATAATAGTAAAAATGGAGAATAAGTCTCTGCTACTATAGGAATGGATACAATTGTATAGACACGATAACTGGCCTTTGACCCAACTCATTGATCCAGTGTGGGATTTTCAAAATAGACACCCCACAGATCGTAATTGAACTCACGTTATCTCTCCTTACATCAACTCGAATATGAATTAAAAACTGGATGTTCTAGTGTCAAAGATGCAATGATCATACATGCTCCAACTCAGATTCAACTACAAACTGTAGCATCGCCATGCAGAGAATACGACTTCATATCACGACGATCATAAGTAGACTCCCATCACATGGAGAGAGCTCCACATTTAGTTCACCCACACGTAATTATGCATTCACATGTCATACTAAGTCATGCGTAATTATTGCTGGAAGCATTCAATCTATATTCCTCATGGCACAAATTTTCCTCCATATTAAACTGTTTAATTTTTTTTCTTTCTTCAATCCTGATGTATAAGCTGGTGAAAGCATGCACAAAACCAAGTGATTCTTCATCCGATGTGAAAACCAACCTATCTTTGTTCACATTTTGGAAGCTGAATGGTCACGGCTATAAAGAACCTTCAATACACAGATAGTGGACATAACCTATTCCATCAAATATCCCTTCTATAAATTTTGCTCATGATCTCCCGCCAGTGAACATTTATATTTGGTGTGAATTATTTCAATGGTATCCTTATTTCTCGAGCACAAATTATTATTGAACCAACTATTAAAGTTCATAAACTAATAATATAAGATATAATCATTTATTTTTTAATGGAGCTCCTTTATTTAATCAAATAATCTTGCAATTGGATTCTCAGAAGATATTTTGTATGGGCTGAAAGTAGTTCTGCAGACAAGTTCAATGCAGCATATAACCCACTGATGAAACAACTGGTTTGTGCAACCATAGAACAATTTGTAGATGCCAATATATAATGCCAAAGAAACTTTATCATAGACAAACGCATCCAAGGTAAATCACCAGCTTGTACAAGGTTGATCTCTCCAAGCAATCAAAGACGGATGCAATATAATGCCACAGGCCAATAAACCGAGACAGTTAGCGAGGTCAATGAAAGATAAACTTGTCAATAGCTGAATCAATAATAGAATTCAAGGTCATGATCTAGAAAGAAATTAGCTTCTCCTACTATAATTGACGAGTTCATAATGCCAAAATGATTGATGCAGATTTCTTAGTTCATAATGATGACTATGGGAAATAAACAAAGTGTCATCATACAAAATTCAACCTATAGGATTATTCATCCTATCAACTTGCCATCTTTATACGGTGATTGCATGGCCTTCTGCTCCATGTGAGTATGCACACAGATCTTAATGAGATTATGTCCATGAATCTTCACATGGCTCCTAGAAAGGCTGATAGAAAGAGTCAATCCAAATTGAGGCCATTTTCATCATTTTGAAGTGTATAATATTATGCAGCTTTCTCATATTTCAATACCATTATTTGCTGCACCATCCACACTCCTCAGTTCCCTTCCATCGCAGTACTAAATTTCTTTTTGGCTTCGATATCATTTTGTTGTTTTTTTGCTTTTGAGTTTGACCTTCAATATATTTTAATCTGTAATGTATTGTGATTGTGTGTCTATCTTCTACATTTGCAGTCTGGCTCTGATACCATGATACGATTCTAAGATCACTGCAAATGTAATAGCACTGCCTAGATTGTATATGGTATGTGTTTTACAAATGCAACAATCTCTCTTTCATTTATATTGAGAAAGAGGCTAGGAGAGACATGTCCCTTCATGGGACATGTTTATTCATTATAATATTATAATGTTTCACTAATAAATCATATATTAGAATAATATAAGTTTGCATAATTAATAATAATATATATAATATATCATACACACACACACACACACACACACACACACACACACACACACACACACACACACACACACACACACACACACACACACACACACACACACACACACACACACACACACACACACACACA
>MU225944.1:631607-696390 GCA_018584345.1 Thuja plicata
ACACACACACACACACACACACACACACACACACACACACACACACACACACACACACACACACACACACACACACACACACACACACACACACACACACACACACACACACACACACACACAAATATAATATATTATTATTAATCAATATATAAGTATTATATGTATTCTAAATGATCATACGACTAAAGCTACAAACATTAACAACTTCAACACCAAGGTTTGCAACTTATGAAGAGTCATCATTGACAATTCACAATGAATTGAGAGCACATGCAAATCCAAAGAAAGATCAGAAAACAAGTTGACAATCTAGCCAAAATGAATGGCATTACACTTGAAATTATGATAAAACTTAGAAATAAAATGGAGAGTGAGGAAGCAGGCACATCTGCTGCAAAAGCCAAGGATACTAAAATTGAAGTAGAAGAGGTTACACATCATAGAGTTACAAGGAGTTCACTATTGAAACAATCAACATCTACTTCAACTACTCCTATAAAGACTAAGTCAGAGAAGGAGACACCCGAGACTATTCAGAGAACTTATAGAAGAAATAAAACAAAGACATTGGGTTATGAAGAGTCAAATAGTAAGAAGGGAGGTAAAGAAAAGGCTAAAGATGAAAAGGTTAAAACTAAGTCTTAGAAAAATTCTATTACTGTGGAAACTGATAAAATTGACAATACCATCACTCTTGAGAACATTGTTAAAGACATTAAGGAACATGGAAATATGATAGAAGTGTGGACTCACTTTGAAAAGTTTGACAGTAAAGAGAAAATAAAGATTGAAAATGCAGTTGTAAAAAGTTTACACACTTTTTGCAAATCGCCAAGTAAACTGTACAAAGATGTACCTAAAGAATTGTTTAATGTAGTTAACAAAAGCTGGAGAGAAGCTTTGAAGATTGACAGAGTAATGATGGAACAAAATTTACAACTTGAATTGTCTACTGAACAGATAGAGTTGACAGTTGAAGCAATGAGAGAAGAATCTAAGACAAGGAACATAGCTACAAGAATTCTCATTGGAGATACTCAATCGATAAGAAACGAGACAGTGGATTTATTGACAAAGTTTGTGAAGTCTGAGATTGTTGCTGAAGTCAAATAGGTTGAAGAGGAAAGAAAAGAAAAAAAAGAGATAAACTAAAGAGATTAATGATGTTATATATAATTTTATCTATGATATCCCAAATTAGATTGCTGAGAAAGAGACATGTCATAAGGATGATGAAGATATACTTTCAGTAAAGAGAAAACTAGATCTAACCAGAGAAGGTAGCACAATGAAGAAGAGCAAAACAAAGGATACAAATAGTTATGAAGAAGATGAAGAAGAATATGGAGATTAAGAAATGCAAACAACAACTATTGATATTAATCATATGAGCCCCAAATAGCTATTGAAAATGTATGATAAACTCAGGGAGAAAGATGAAAGGGACAAATTGAAGGGAAAGAAAAAGATCGTCATAATACTAAAAGGAGTCAGAAACATCATTAGGAATTTAGTACCTAATGTGGGATATGAAAAACAAGATAATCCTATTGATCAATTGGATATGTTGGTCAAGGTTATTTTTGATCAAGTACCTAACTTGGAGAATGTACCTATGGAGTTAGCAATGAAATAATATGAGAAGCAACGAGATGACAAGTTGAAAGAGACCATCACAATAGAAAAAGAGTCACTTGTAGTTCTAGTGAATAAAATTAATCAAACTATACGGGAGACAAGAAATTTTATTATAAAGGTTTCCAAGGTTACATCTATTAGATAAGATATGAAGAATAAGAGAGAGGAAGCCAATAAGAAACTTGATGATTTGGTTACAAAGTTTGATCCTCTAACCAGTTCAGTTTCAGCATACACTGCTAAGGTGAAAATGATTTCATACAACATGAAGAGGTTACAAGAAAATAAAGACAATAAAATTTTATCACTTATGGATCTGCATACCTATCTAGCTCCTACTATGGATCTCATACAATAACATGTGAGAGATGCAACAACTATACTAAGTCTAGAAGAGGTGAACACTTTGAATGATATGGAAGGAACAACATTGGTTATACATGGACAAATTTTATCTATTGATGAATTAAAAAAGTCATGGGAAACATCCCTGAATTCAACAAAGAACAAATTCAAGGAAAGTTTTGACAGAATGTAATTCTGGTAAGTAATTATATAATACTTTCTTATTGTTGACAAAAATGGGGAGAATGATATGTAATGTATTGTATGGGAGAATGATATAATGATGTGTATGAAAAATGGATAGATGTGAGAGATAGAGATGGAGATAGATATGAAAGCATGCATAATGTAAGGGGGAGTATGATGTGAGGGTGATATTGTAGTATGTTTAAATATGTAAGAATTTTGAGATAGTTAACAAAAGTTTTTGTCATCATGCCAAACGGGGAGACTAATGGCATTCTGATAATTTTTGGAGGTGATATGCAGAGCGGTCATTAGTGGATTCATAATTGGTTTTCCTTGATGGAAATGTATTCAGTTATCATGATTACAGTGATCGGTAAGAACTGTATATGATCGGTAAAGGAAAGATCAACTGTGTATGTTGACTGGTGTTTAGGAAGAACAATATTGGATAGATTGTGATAGCAGTTGAGTTGAGGAAAGATTCAAATGTTTTGATTAGAGATACAATATGTAAATGGTTTGAGGAATCTATGATTCCAACCGCAACAGTTTATTTCAAAGTTTTGTTTGAATTATTTTTTGAGAGTGAAGACAATTTACCTATCTGATCACATATCAAAGTTTTATGTTAATTTGATCAAGGCGGTGGATTTGAGGCCAACACAGTAATTTTAAATATTGGTAATACATTTAAGGATGACATATTAGATGTTGTTGACACTGATTTTGAGGAGGTTGGCTAATATGTTGAGTTGATTGTGGTGGAAAGTTCTAGGTATTTTGTGACCTAATGATAGTCTATATAAGGAGCACTAAATCATTTGATTTAGGGTTACAATCATATTTTTAGGTTGGGCGGTCATGAATTAAAAGATTAGAGATCAGTATAGCATCAAGAAGGAAAGGAGATGAACAGATCTGATAGGAAATCAATGCCATTCTATAGATCAACAATCTTGTGATGACATTATTTTTCCATCAGTATGCAAAGAACACTTTTCGTTTAAACATACACCGAAAGACAAGACAAAGAGCAAACCAAAAATACTACAAAGAAAACCGATGATACAGTTTTGTCTGTAAACCAAAAATGCAAAGTGGAAAGGAAAAAGAGGAACCCGAGAGTGGAACTCGATAAGCAGGTCATAGTGCAAACCGAGAGAAAAGTTAAAGAGGAACCTGAGAGACAGTTCAAGCAAGGAACACCGAGAAATAGTCTAACTAACTTCAAAGCATAACTAACCGACATAAACTGAAAGTCAGTGGCAGCCCGCAAAAAGTGGATCTGACTTCCACGTCAGATAAAACAGTCTTATTCTATTTATAGAGTCTTGATTTGTTTTTAAATCCATTTCTTTAGGAACAAGAAACATTAATGTAAGTGTTTTAATCAGTTTAACTGATTTAAAACACAAAGACTAGGAGATCAAGGTAAATTTGTAAACATGTGATCTTAGAGTTAATATTGTTTTACGTGAAACTTGATTAGGTCAATCTATATTATAAATAAATGTTATAATCATTCATTATGAGATGATGTGAGAATGGATGAGAGGATGAATGAATCCTACGAGCACATCTATGGATCAGACTGAAAGTTTCAAGAACTAGAACAACAAAAAGTGAATTTGGTTATCAAGAACCCAAAACATAGGCTATCGAGCAATAGAGGTATTATTCAGTCACATTAGGTGATATACTTATACATGTAATCTTAAATGGATCTGTAATTAGAAATAGGAGATTTCATACACTAGGTCAAATTGTAATTTTCTTACATTCTAACAAGTGAAGCAAAGTGTAAAAATCCTTTCAAGGAAGGTGGGTTTAACCATCCAATTGTAAATATCTTAACCGAGTGCACACTAAACAATGTTGCTAAAGCTCTTAACAAAGTATACTTTAACAGGTCTCCATAGATACTCTTAACAGGGTAGATCATTAGAAGTGATCAAATTGTAAGCCTTAACTGGCCCCTTCCAATCTGTAGATATTGAAGAATTTGTGGGTGCCATCCCCACCGTAGTTTTTACTTCCTAACATGAGTTTTATGCATTATCATATCTTGTGTTATGTGTCAATTAATTTCATGAATGTTTCTATGAATGTTCACATGTTTGATTAATTTTATGAATTGATAAATCTTACATCAAGATAGCATAGAATAGATGGGTAGATAAACAATTAATTATGTAAAGGATAAAGGTTAAAAGGATACAAAAGTTTTAGAGGTACTGATTCACCCCTCCCCTCTCAGTACATAATTCCCATTAATTCCAACAATTGGTATCAGAGCTAAGTCTCTTATTTTGAAAAGCTTAAAGGCTTAAGAGAAAAGATCATACAATAGAGAAGTACAAACTTGACAAGAGTATTGATAATCAGAAGCTAAAAATTTAGATATTTTATGAGCAGTATAAAGAAGCTAGAATCAAGATGAGACAACTGTTAGATGAAATAAAGATTATGGCATCTCACTGTAATGAAACAGATTACCATCAGGAAGAGATACCATATTTCTTTGAGTCTTCAGGATCAAATACATGCAAAGCATCAGTCACATCAGAAGAAAGCATCACAAGCTTAAATGAAATCAATCAACATCTGGCTGGACAAGTGAAATCTTTACAAATTGGTCAAGAGACATAGATGGTAGGAATGATTGATGTCATGAACAGTGCTGGACAAGATGAGCAAGAAAGAACACTACCTAGTGATGATAGAAGGAAGATTACGGAAAATATACAAGAGAAAGAATCATAAATACAAAAATTAACAGAACATCACCATGAGATTACAAATTAGATTATTCTTATGAGTCAAGAGGCAAAAAAAATGAATGTTGAACTCATTTAAAGAATAGAAGTTATCGGTGAGCTAAGGGAAGAAAATGAAAAGCTAAAACAAGAAATTAGAATTCAGCAGCAACATAATGAAATTATCAAGAAAGATGAAGAAAGCAATAAAAGAATGGATGATTTTCTTGATGGACAACAGAGAATCAACAACAACACCGGTCTAGGCTATACCAAGAATGGAGAATCACACAATCAAGCTGATCCAAAGAATGTCTATGCAAATCCAAGACCAAGAAAGATGACATGCAATCACTGTGGAAAGCAAGGCCACACATCAAATGTATGCAGTAGTAAAATGAAAGTTATTCCTAAATCCACATCTTCATTCATGGATTTTGTTATAAATGTAACAAGAAAGGACATAAAGCATATGAATGTAAGTCTGAGATGAAACAACCAAAGAAGGAAACCTACATGAACAAATACTTTCCTACTTGCAAAATGAATGGTCACACAACTCTTAAATTTTGAAAGAAGAAAAAGCAAGCATGGAAGCCTAAAGGTCAAGAAACTGCCTATCAACCGAAAAGAGTCGGTAACCAGTATGTATGGGATTACAACACATGGAAAAATTGTACATCATGTGGAAGATTTGGTCACATTGATGCAAACTGTATGAGACAGTGGACAAGAAAGTCTAGAGTCTGGACTAACCCCAGAATGACATGCTTACACTGTCATAAAGTTAGTCATCTCAAGAAAGACCGCAGAGACCAAATGACAGAGACCAACACATTTCCCAATGTAAACACCATTGAAGACATCCATAGGATGAGAGACAAAATGTGGAGGAAAGCTTCAAACAATGATGAAGCTGGACTAAGCAATGCAAATGGTGACACCCTATCCAATGGATCTAGTGACATCACCACCCCCACCTAAGAAGAACAAGTAAGTATGGAACAACATTACTCTAAGTAGTATTTTACATCAGTTCCATAATATGTTGATGAAATGCCAAATTAGCATAAGTAAAGATGCATCATGATATTACTTGTTAAAATCTGTGATAACTATTCTATTGGGAAATACATACCGAAATCCATCAGTATACGCTCAAAGCTAAAAATGCTTACACTTACCGAGAATCGTTGGTTAACATGTAAAAGAAAAGTTTCTAGTATAAACCAAGACTCATCAGTAATCAAGCAAGTTGAATAAGTTATTTTTGCAAAATACCGAAACCCGTCGGTAAAAACAAGAAGTTAGATGACTGCCCCAAAGCATCGCATTGTCACCGAAGAGAGAAGTTAGTGTTCAACCTGATGAATCTATCTTCACATACCAAGGAGTGGTTGAGTATTAATGATTCACTTTTAGGGAAAACATCTATAAAAGGGAAACAAAAGAGTTTCATTATTCACTAGCGAGCAAAGCAGAGCGATGAGAGAAAAATTTAAGCACAAAGCAACTTCAAATCGACCTAGAGCACTCCAAACTAGCCAGTGACCACTACAAGAGTAAACATTAAGTTCCTACGATAACTAAGAACTCTATTTTATGCATTTTTTAGAAACCCTTAAATATCTGAAATAATGGCCACGACCTCAAGAACCACCAAGCTTAAGAACATCAAGAAGGATGAGGTTGCAATTATCAATAATTCTACGTGTGAGGAACCCCACTACAAGATTTTACCTAAGGTTGCATCACAAACCAACAATGCTGGAGCATTCTCGCGAATACTAGCTAGGGTTTTTCTTGTCAAAGACATGCGAACATACATCCACTGCAAGATTGCAGAAATCAGTGAATTAGAGGTGGAACAAGCCTTCAAGAAGCTATGTAATGAGGATGGATCCATAAAAGATGAACACAAACACACAGAGGTGAAAGGGATCACTAATGCCCTATTTTTCCCAAAGGTATTCAAAATCGAGTGGATTCAGTTAGTACTGAGCCAAATTCACAAACACAAGCTATGCTGGATGAGCCTAAAATGATAACCCAAGATGTTATTCATGCAGTCACTGGTTATCTTGTAACCGATAAGGTAAAGGAATTAAAACATCCACCCAGGGATGAGATTAAAAAGAACGCAGGAGCCAAGTGTGATGTCAGAGGACTGAAGGTATCCACTATTACCGATGATGAATTGAAATTCAGAGCATGTTTCCTAGGATAAAAATTATTTCAAGCTAGTTGGATGAACAACATAGCATCCAGAGCAGTGGATAATGCATATAAAATTGTAAACAAAAGAACTCAGTTGGATATGTTAGAACTTCTACTTAACCAACTAGAAGAAAACTTGAGAACAATAAGAAATGCAAAGACAAACACATGTAAGTTTGGCTCACTTATCATGTGCATTTTATTTTACTTCCAAGAATCATTTCCATCAGTAGGAGATGTAAAATGGGATACCACTATACCAGTCACCATGTAGATCAGTGAATACATAACATCACTAGGAGACAAATTTGAAACAATCATGGATGAGTACTTTACTGGATTCAAGGACCGAGTGCAGAAAAGAGTAAGGATCCTTGAGCAAATTATTGAGAAATTCAAGAATGATATATGTTTTATGGTTGACATCGACCACACATACATCAAGCTTGTTGTACCAAGGAAAGAATGGTTAAAACCTTTGGAATATGAGGTAAATATTGATGAAGCATCCAATGAAATCGATGCATTGATAAATGAACGCTTATACAAGACACAACCAAAGTTCAAAACTTATGAGGAGGCCAAATCAAGAATCAAAATTGGCTTGGTTGTAAATAAAATTGATAGGAAGAAAGATAAAATGGTTAAGAATTTGAAGAAAAGACTATCGGTTATAGAGGAGGAAATTGAACAAATGGAAGAAACCAAAGGATAGTCACCCATCAGTGAGGCTCAGCAGGTAAGTGACTCCAAGTCTACAGAGTCAGATACTCCATTACCAACACTAGCAAAGAAGCCAAGAACCACAACTGCTTCAAGGACAAGAAGCCAAATAGCTAAGGACTCAAGTCCTTCACCCTTGAATAAAGGAAAAGTAAGAACCTACAAGAGGAAACCAGATACACAGAAAAGAGGGCCAACAAAGAGAAGAAATTTCATAAGAAACATGGAAGATATTGAGGACACCGAACAAGATGAAGGTGTTCACAAGGAAAAGAACAAGATACCTAAAACAATTGATGAAATATGTGCCTCATTTAACAAAATAGGTAATGCAAATAGTAGGAAGGTCAAGCAATGGTTAACATTGGATTCCTTGGATCAAAATAAAATTGAGGAGGCAATCATTAAAATCATGTGCATATACCATTACCTCCCAATGCAATTGGTAGAAAAAATTCCCAAAGAACTTCAAGATAGACTATCGACAAGATAGACTTTTGCCTTGCACTCCGAGAAAGAAATTAGGAAAAGAGCCCTAGTATCACTCATGCCTCCCGAATCCAAAATGGAGGAAATCAAAGCAACGATGAAGGCTCATTCCAAAAGGTTCTCACTGAAGATGAGAGCCTACCAAGTGCTAAAAGGATGTCTACTAGAGTTAGACCAAAAAAGTGAAGCTGAATGGAGGAAAATACTTAATAATCCTGAAAAGGAAATAAGTCCCAAGCCAAAGAGAGCTCCAACTGAGAATCAGGAAATCAAGAATGATCAAGCTACTAAGAGCATAGAACCAATTATCATCACAAATGTTGAATTGGATAAGGAGGAACTGGACACCAAAGGCAACAAGGATATAGATGTTGCAGATGAGATATGGCTGGACACCACTATGGACAACATTGTAGACAAAACAGTCATTGACATAACCGATGATCCAGAAGAAGAAATACAAAAAGATGAAGATGCCACTATTATCAAGGATAAAGCCAAAGAACAAGACACAAAATTTGATAATTCACAAGTGAACATATCAAGAAACATGCCAATATTGATGCAAGCCATCAATATACTTCAAGAAAAAGAAAAATCACCTGACAGAGAATCAAGCATTCTCGAGGATGCAGGGGAAGAAGGAAAGAAAGATAACACCGATGAACAAAATGTCATTGGAGACACTCATATTGTACCTAAAACTGACAAGGTTACAAAAGGAAATTTAAAGAAAATAGATGGAGACACCACTGAGAAGGATGCACAAACAAAGGAAGATGAATTAAATAAGGATACCGATGAAGGAGAAAAAACAAAAGATGACATTCCTAAGGTAACCAAACAAGTTGCTACAGATAATGTAAAGGTTAATGTGGAGATGTCCACTCAAAACCAACAAGCTGACACTAAAGCACAACAACAAAAAGAGGCAACGCCACAAATCACTTCATCCAACACAACAGACAAAGCCAAGAAGATGACTATGGTTCTACATTCAATGAAGAAGAATAAGAAATTCAAAAAGAGTAAGTTGGAAGTCACTCTAGATGAAATCATTGAGATACTCAAATGTGACCCAAATACACTTGACTATGAAGCACTTAAAGAATATAGTGAAATATGCCAGAGGAAGGCATTATAGGAGAAGCTAAGAAAGCAACACCGAAACTCCATGGTACTAGAAACAACTAGGGACATCTTGCACCAGATTGTACCCAATGTTGATGTTGATCACAATAGACCTATCCTTGATCAACTAGCCACTCTCATCGAGGCCATTACAATGTAGAACATTAATGCAGAGAAGGAAATTGAGGATAGAGAAGAGAAGAAATATCAACACAAACTTGTTGAGAAAATCAGCCAAGAAGTGGCAGTAAACAAGGTAAAGCTTTTAGAATTCATAAGTGAATTAGATCCAATAATTGCTGAAGCTATTTCCTTGATCCAACAATTGAGAATAATTGAAAAATTCACTAAGGAGCATAGTGATAAGATATAAAAGTTAGATTATGATCTAGCTACTAGTGCTAAAGGCTTAACCACCGAGGACAATGCAATAAAATTACATTATGAAAAGATAGTTGAGAAAAATAGGTTAAGACAGGAACTGTGGGAAGCAGAAACACAATTTAGGGAAGAGATCACCAAGCTCTAGGCTCAACTTCTACCAAATCTAACATTGCTTCAACAACATATCAGTTCAGCAAGACAACTGATAGAAACCCCTGAGATGTCTGTAGTAGAAAAAATCTATGATATGCACTCAAGGATCACACTCAAGTACATGGCTCTAGACAACTTGAAGGACCAATGGGAGAAGATGATGGAAGACATAAAGTCTTCACACTCTCACATTTTTGATAAGCTATGAGGTATACACCTTTTCCCTTAATATCAAAAAGGGGGAAAATAATGATATGTACAGATATGAAACTATACAGTACAAAAAAAGGGGAGTATAATGATATACCGGCATATACATAGGGGTAGTCATGAAATGACTAAGGATATATATGATGTACACACTAAACATTTTTCTTAGTATTTTGCACATATCAATTTTTGATACTAATGTCAAAGGGAGAGATTGATGACATTATTTTTCCATTAGTATGCAAAGAACACTTTCGGTAAACATAAATCGAAAGATAGGACAAAGAGAAAACCAAAAATACAGATATCAAAGATCATCAAAAATTGCTAAGTACAAAGAAAATCGATGACACAGTTTTGTGTGTAAACCAAAAATGCAAAGTGGAAAGGATAAAGAGGAACCCGACAGTGGAACCTGACAAGCAGGTCATAGTGAAAATTGAGAGAATAGTTAAAGAGGAACTTGAGAGACAGTTCAAGCAAGGAACACTGAGAAATAGTCTAACTGACTTCAGAGCATAACCGACCAATAGAAACCGAAAGTCAGTTACAGCTTGCAAAAAGTGGATTTGACTTCCATGTCAGATAAAACAGTCTTATTCTATTTATAGAGTCTTGATTTGTTTTTAAATCCATTGCTTTAGGGACAAGAGACATTAATATAAGTGTTTTAATCAGTTTAACTGATTTAAAACACATAGACTGGGAGATCAAGGTAAAGTTGTAAACCTGTGATCTTAGAGTTAATATTGTTTTACATGAAACTTGATTAGGTCAATCTATCTTATAAATAGATATTGTAATCATTCATTACGAGATGATGTGAGAATGGATGAGAGGATGAATGAAGCCTACAAGGACATCTATGGATCAGACTGAAAGTTTCAAGAACCAGAACAACAAAAAGTGAATTTGGTTATCAAGAACTAAGAACAGAGGCTCCCGAGCAACAAAGGTATTATTCAATCACATTAGGTGATATACTTATACATTTAATCTTAAATGGATATGTAATCAACAATAGGAGATTGAATACACCAGTTCAAATTGTAATTTTATTACATTCTAACAATTGAAGCAAAGTGTAAAAATCCTTTCAAGGAAGGTGGATTTAACCATCCAATTGTAAATCTCCTAACTGAGTGTACACTAAACAGTGTTTTTAAAGCTCTTAATAGAGTAGAATTTAACAGGTCTCCACATATACTCTTAACGTGGTAGATCATTAGAAGTGATAAAATTGTAAGCCTTAACTGACCCCTTCCAATCTGCAGATAGTGAAGAATTTGTGGGTACCATCCTAACCGTAGGTTTTACTTCCTAACATGAGTTTTCTGTGTTATCATATCTTGTGTTATGTTTCAATTACTTTCATGAATGTTTCTATGAATGTTCACATGTTTGATTAATTTTATGAATTGATAAATCTTACATCAAGATAGCATAGAACAGATGGTTGGATAAACAATTGATTACCTAAAGGATAAATGTTAAAAGGATACAAAATTTTTAGAGGTACTGATTCACCCCTCCCCTCTCAGTACACACTTCCCATTAATTACAACATCTTGTTGTTCCATAACAATTACAGCAGGTCAAATCCTCTAACATGGTGAAGTTTAACAAGTTCTTATTTGTAAATCCTTTAAAATGGTAGCTTCTTAATTGAGGTTTGAAATCCTCTAGTGAGGTAGATCTTAGCTGATCTATTTGTATTCCTAATAGTGTACTAATCAATCCTAACATGGTGAACCTTCAGAAAGGGTATTTGTAACTCCTAACAAGGAAAACTCATTTACTGCAGTATTGAGCTTGTGGGTGTCATCCCCACCATGGTTTTTTTTTCCCCTCTAACAAGGGTTTCCACAATAAAATACTTGTGTTATGTGTGTTAAAGTTGTGGATTCTTGACATTGCTTACTATTATTTATTTACTTTATTCATATTATTTGTGGTTTGGAAGTAGCTATTATAATTAATAATATTGGTGGTTGAATTAGGTCAATACCTATTTGTACTGATTCACCCCCCTCTCAGTCATAAGATTTCCAACAAAATTCTTATCATCTTGTCCCACATATCTTTAACATTATCCATTTCCTTGATATCTGAAAACTCAACAACAGATAAAGCACTTTCTATTTCTATCATTACAGAGTTATGCTCCAACTTTCTCTTTATTTGTTCAGGAGTTAGGATGCCAAAAGGTTGAGCATACTTAGTTTTTAGATGATCTAATTCTTTCTCTCCAATACCTGACAGATGCAGCTTCATCCTTCTTATCCATGTAGAGAAATTTTCCTTAGTGAACTTAGGTGCTTCCTTCTTGTACATCTTCAAATATTTTTCCTTAAGTTGTTAAGATTTCATAGTTAGGGACCCAATGCTCTAATACCAATTGTTAATACAAGTCTAGTTACTGAGAGGGGAGGGGTGAATCAGTAATCAACAAAAACAAATTTCAATCCTCTTTTAAACTTTATGCACAAAACATTCAACAACAACTACTATAAATAAAAATTTCAATGCATGCATCCACAAGTAATTAACCACACAATGAAAACACCATATTTATCTCATGGAAACCCAAATTGGAAAAAACCACGGTGTGAGTTGGTACCCACAAAATTTGTACTTTTCTAGAATACTCCATGTTAGGAGCTTACCCCGTTAAAGGTTACAACATCACTGTTAGGTGCTACCCGGTTAAGGGATTTGCCTTAGATCTGTTGGGATCTTTGCAGAGGAATTAGAACACTCAATTAGAATGCCACCTTGTTAGAGGATTTACAACAAAGATATGTTAGGATCCACCCTGTTAAGGGATTTCACTATTACAATGGTTAGAAAGCAACATATAAATTGATCTGTGTAATTTGCACTACCTCTACATGATCAAACCCAATTAAGCTCTATAATTATTATCCATAATCTATACTCTACAACACCTTGATCACATTCCTTTACTTTCTCCTACACCACATCCTTCTGCAATTCATAATCATCTCTCTAACTTCTTCTCCAACTTTCCAATATATAGATTTACTTCTACCGACTTAAAACAAACCCTAGATCTAAGATATGAATGATCCAGATCACATTAGGTAAGATACAATGTATCTAACCACTCATGAAACATTTTTCTCTGATCGTGTCATCTTACATATGGATTTTACCTTGGTAGTTGATCCGTATTCAAAAACTTGTTTGACCAAAAGAAACTTATTGAAGAATCCACCTCAAGCACATACCTCAAGAAATGTGATGTTAAGTAAGTTCCACAAATCACAAAACTACCTTACCACTTCACAAAAATAATCACCGATCCTATTGCCACTTCGAATTCCTTCACCAATTCACAAATCTTCATAAATTGTTCAAGAACTCTATCTTGTTTACCTATTCGTTTGTTAACACCACTTCCGGTCAACTAATATAGTTTCACCGATCAACAATATGAGTCGCAATCTTAAACATAGTATCTTGACATTGTTCATAATGATATCCTATAACTGCTCCACCAAATAATTTATCAATTTGAGATAATATTCAAATCACTTATAGTCTATCACTGATTGTTCTAGTAGGTACCCAGTTTGAGTTCATTCAATCATTACCAACTTAATTATTCATATCAAAATTTGTGATGGCCAACTTAACATCACAACACATGACATATTCTTCCATTAGAATAGAAACTCTAGAAACATACTGAAACTCATAATTCACTTACACAATATATGGTAACATACTGAAAACACTAAGTCAATTAGTTGACATCAATGACAACCAATTAATTGATTCACCTGTCATCAAATTTGTACCAATATTCATTAATGTAATACTTAGCATCATTGCATTAGTTATGCTAACAAAAACATCCTTGAAATTTGATTTTGCAGTCTCCAATGAGTTTTCCCACGACTCTTGTAAGCATTCCATAGATAAAATATGTCCATGTATAACTGATATTGTTCCTTCCATATCATTCAAAGTTCTCACCTCTTGTAGACTTGGTATTGATTCTATATCACTCACATTCTGTTGCATGAGATCCATGGTGGGATCTAGATATTTCTAAAACTTCACAAGTGATAATATTCTGTTATCTTGATCTGCTTGCAACTTGTTCATGTTGTATGAAATCATTTTTACCTTAGCAGTGTATGGTGAAACTGAACTAGTTAGAGGATCAAAATTTGTAACCAAATAATCAAGTTCCTGTTTAGCTTCCTCTTTCTTCTTCTCTAGATCCCGTGTAAAAGATGTAACCTTTGAAACCTTTACAATTATCTTTCCCGATTCCTCTAGAATTTCCTTTACTTTATTCCCTATTGCTGCAAGTGACTCTTTTTCTATTGATATGACCTCTTTCAACTTGTCAGCTTGTTGCTCTCATATTCTTTCATTGCTAACTCCATAGGTGCATTCTCAAAGTTAGGTACTTGAGCAGAAACAACCTTTACTAATATAATCAATTGATATATAATATTATCTTGTTTGTCATATCCAACATTAGGTACTAAATTCCTAATGATGTTTTTGGCTCCTTTTAGTATTTTGACCTTCTTTTTATTTCCCTTCAATTTGTCCCTTTCTTCTTTCTCCTTGAGTTTATCAGACATTTTCAATAGCTCTTTAGGTCTCATCTAAGGAATATCAATAGTTGTTTGCATTTATTAATCTTCAAATTCTTCTTCATCTTCTTTAGATCTGGTTGGATTATTTGTTTTTCTCTTCTTCACTATGCTACCTTCACCAGTTAGATTAAGTTTCCTCTTTACTAAAAGTATATCCTCATCATCCTTATGACTTGTCTCTTCCTCAACAATCTGTTCTTTTGGTGCTTGAACATCAGTTTGAGATTCAGTGTTCTATGTCTGCTCTGGAATATCATAGATAATATTATCTATGACATCATCAATCTATTTGGTTTCTCTTTATTGTACTTTTCTTTCCTCTTCAATTGATTTGACTAAAACAACAGTCTCAGACTTCACAAAATTTGTCAAAAAATCCACTATCTCATTTCTTATCAATTGTGTATCTCCATTGAGAATTCTTGTAACTCTTTTCCTTGTCTTAGATTCTTCTCTCATTGCTTCAACTATTAACTCTATCTGTTCGGTAGCCAATTCAGGTTGTAAAAGTGCAAGTTCTTGTTCCATCATTACTTTTTCAATTTTCAAAGCTTCTCTCCATCTTTTGTCAACTTCATTAAGTAGTTCTTTAGGTACAACTTTGTATAGTTTACTAGGTGATTTGCAAAAAGTATGTAAAATTTCTACAACTGTATTTTCTATCTTTCTTTTCTCTTCACTGTCAAATTTATCAAAGTGAGTCCACACTTCTATCATTTTTCCATGTTTATTAATGTCTTTAACAATGTTCTCAATAACAAAAGTATTGTCACTTTTATCAGTTTCTAGGATAGTAGACTTCTTCTCAGACTTAGTTTCAATATTTTCTTCTTCAACCTTTTCTTTACCTCCTTTCTTACTCTTTGACTCTTTGTATCTGGATGTCATTTCTTTATTTCTTCTGTAAGTTCTCTGAATAGTCTCAGGTGTCTCCTTTTATGACTTATACTTAATAGGAGTAGTAAAAGTAGATGTTGTTTATTTCAATACTGAACTCCTTATACCTCTCTGAGGTGTAACCTCTTCCACTTCAACTTTAGTATCATTGAATCCTACAACAGATGTCCCTAATTCCTTAGTCTCCATTTTATTTCTAAGTTTTATCATCATTTCAGGTGTAATGCCACTCATTTTTGCTAGATTGTCAACTTGTTTTCTAATCTTTCTTTGGATTATAGGTGCTCTCAATTCATTGTGAATGTTCAATGATGACTCTTCATAAGTTCCAAACCTAGGTGTCCAAGTATCAATTGGTTTAGATAATAGAACATCAACATGAATAGTGACTAGACCACCATCAAATTCATAACCCATAGCAGGTATCCAACATGTTCTAGGTTGCACTGCTTGCAACATGCATGTATTTATATCTACTAGAAAACTTATATCATCTTTATACTTTTCAACAATACCGGTTGGGATTCTCTCTCTTAAGTGCATTTTTCTTTGAAAATATTTAAAGTAACCCCACATACTTGAATTAAAATAATTTCCTAAAGTCCTTATGTATTGCTTAATCTGCATTACAACCGATCTATCCTTTAACCATGTAATAGAACCTATTCCAGGAAAATGATTCTGTAGGTAAAAGAACATACCTATTACATATAATATTTGAATGATTTCTTCTTTTCTTTATTGAAATTCTCCATGTTTACTAAGAATTGACTCCTCAACATCTCACAAAGATCATATTTTTCACCTTCCTTCACCATCCCATATGTAGCATGAATAGCTCCACCAGGTACACTGTTCAACTAACTAGACTGATATACTTTGTATCCTATCACCATTGAAGTGAATCTCATGTCCATGTCAATTATATCCTTGATAGTCATAAATCAGTGATCATGTTTGGATTTGGTTAAATGGGTAACCAAATTTGGAACAATAGTTTGTAGACTAGGTACTTCACAGGTCTCACAAAATCTAGTAACTCTATTGATTAACTCCTTTGTAATCTTGTGAGGCTTGTACAACCAAATGAATTGATCATGTAATTTTCTCAAAACATATCTTATCCATTTTGGATGAAAATCATCAGGTATCTCATCCGCATAAGTGAAACTTTTATGAACCAAATGCATATTCTCATCTTTCACCTTCACATCATTGCTCAACTTAAGAAATTCATTATATATGTCATCAGCTCCAAGCTCTTCCAATTTTTAGTGTATGAATGAATGAATGTCATCAGTTAACAATACACCATAGGGTATCAAATATAGGGCACCCATTGGATCTATTTCATTTGCCTTCATCGGGAGTAACTTAAATACGGGTCTTGGCTTATCAACGGTGATGACAAAAAATGGAGTATCCACAATGTCAACAATTAACAATAATTCATGTAAATATATTTGGAATTCAAGCTATAACCTTGACTTCACCGATTAGTTTACTTTGACAACCGATAGAATTTCCTGCGCAAAATCTTAGTCCACAAACAAAAATAGTTCTCGCTATGGAATGTAATCAAATGCTCTTCAGTAAAATTTGCTAGTATGTAAAGAGATAAAAGCGTTTACTTTCTCATCTTTATAACGCTTGAGAATGTAGTCATTTAGACATAACAGTCAAATAGAGCTTTCCACCGACCACAACGGTTAAAACATAACACTTGTTGTATGCACACAAACACTTTATCTTCACTAACCATCATTAAATCGCAAATATGCATGTCAAAATGTACATGAATCTTATTGCTCATAAATTTAGGGAATCAGTATATGATTTGACTTTAAGTGCCCCCCTAAGAAAATAATTTGCTTAGTTCACTGATGGATTCTCCACATTTCCTGGACTTGTGGAGTTTTTAGTTAATTTTGACGAATTAAATTCTCCTTTCCTCACCCATGTCATCTTCATACCATTTCTTACTTCATGAACATTGTCAGTTTCCTTTCCTTTGACATTTTCATTGTTGTTCACCAATTGACCTCTAGTATAATTTCTTGCTCTACATGACCTAGAGAGATGACCAACCTTGTTACAAACATAGCAAACCATACATGTTGGATTCCAAGGTCCAACATTGTCTCCGAATGACCCTAATATGTAATTCACAACCACATGTCCATAGTTGTGACATTTAGAACGAGTAATATCTGACCGATAACCTTGATTGATATGTCTCTGACTATTGTAATCATATGACCACTGGTTTTTTATTCTCTCCCTACACTCATTAGCTCTACGTACAAAATGTTGAAATGGTAATAAAATCTATTAAATGTATTATATCTAGCATTGTAGTAATTAGTTCCACCATAGGCATTTTCTAATCTAGCAGTAGAACCTCTAGGTTTAACATTTGAACTAATCAATTTAAACCAAGATAAATTAGCGGTATGACCTTCCTTATGACAATTAAAACATACTAGTTTATACCTTCTCTTTCTAGTGGTATTGTTCACCTTGGGTGTTGATTTGATTTTTGAATTGATGTCCTTAGTGCAAGAAGATTCACTAGCTTCAAAGTTTGAAAAACCTAAACCTTGTTTCTCTCCATTCATCCTCTGCCTTCGAAGTTGTTCATCGAGTATAGAAAAAATAATTCTAAATTTATCCAGTAGATTGTTTACAACATTCAACTCTTCTTTTATATTTTCATTCTCTTTCCTTATACCCTCATTCTCTCTTTCAATATCAACTTTATCTTCATCTGTATTATGTAAGTGTTCCTTCAATGTAGCAACCTCTTGATCCGATCTAAATAGTTTCTCCAAATTTTTTGTTAGGGTTTCATATTTAACCTTTAGGGCATCTTCAAAAATTTTCTTGGCATCATAAACAACTCTTCTTTTTTTTTCAATTTCTTCAACCATCCTTATAGACTGAATTTCAAGCTTTCTTTTCAGATTTGCCACTTCTCTTTTTAGTCCACTATTTTTATCCATCAAATCTACAAGTGCTTCCTCTGATTCTTTAGATAAACTACCTTCAGACAATTGTTCAATGTAGTCTTGAATTTCACTCAATTTCTCAGCAAGCTCTCTTCTCTTAGCAAGGGAATGCCTCAAATTTTCCTTTAGTTCATTGATAACTTTGCTTGTAGCCTAGAGTTTCTTTTCATACTTGTATCTATCCATGCTAAATTATAGGGATCTTTTTCTCAAGTGGTTAGGATTAATATTATGAGGACCTAAGAGTTCTAATACCAATTGTTGGAAATCTTATGACTGAAAGGGTGGGGGGGGGGTGAATCAGTACAAATAGGTAATGAACAAATTCAACCACTGATCTAATCAATTGCACGAGAAAATTCCAAACCACAAAGCATATAAATGAAGTAAACAAATAATAGTAAACAATATCAAACATCCACAAACTTAACACATATAACACATGTATTTTAATCATGGAAACCCTTGTTAGAGGGAAAAAAGCATGGTGAGGATGACACCCACGAACCCAATACTGTAGTAAATGAGTTTACCATGCTAGGAGCTACAAATACCCTTTCTGAGGGTTCACCCTATTAGGAGTGATTAGTACACTGTTAGGAGGATAAACAGATAAGCTATGATCTACATTGATAGAGGATTTCAAACCTCAATAAAGAAGATACCATAGCAAAGGATTTACAAATAAGAAACCGTTAAAGTTCACCCTGTTAGGGGATTTGACCTGCTGTAACTATTAGGTAACAAAAAGATTGTTGATATGTAGAATTGCACTGATTGGATATCATATACTTTATGCTCTTTTCCTTCCTCACACTATACTGATCTCTGCTCCTTCAATTTGTGATAGCCCAATCTAAAAATATGATTGCAACCCTAAATCAAATGATTTAGTGCTCCTTATATAAACTATCATTAGGTCACACAAGACCTAGAACTTTCCACCATAGTCGGCTCAAAGGATTAGCCAACCTCCTCGAAATCAGTGTCAAAAAAATCTAATATGTCATCCTCAAAATGTATTACCAATATGAGAATTAGCGTATCAGCCTCAGATCCACCACCTTAATCAAATTAACATAAAACTTTCATCGGTGATCAGATAGGTAAACTGACTTCACACTTAAAACATAATTCAATCAAAACTTGAGATAAAATTTTGTAGTTGGAATCATGGATTCCATATACCATATACATACTCTACCTCTGATTGCAACATCTGAATCTTTCCTCAACTTGACCGCTACCACAATCTATGTCTGATACTGTTCTTCTTGAACACTAGTCAACATACATAGTTGGTCTTCCCTCTACCTATCATGTACAGTTCTTACTGATTACTATAATCATGATAATTAAAGACATTTCCATCTAACACAACCAATTATGCATTCACTCATGATCACTCTACATAACTCCTCCAAATCTATCATAATTCCAATATAAACATCTTGAGGAATTGAAAAATTTGGACAACCATGAATCATTAAGCTCAAATTTTTAATAACTCCAACTATATTAATGGTTGACCCATCTAATTGAAAAACACCCTTCTCAACTGGTTCATATTTCAACCCTAGCTTTTCAAGTAGCTGATTAGGCATCACGAAGTTGCTAGCTCCAGAATATATCATACAATTATGAAAAAAGGAATTACCAACAATCAGTGTGACATAAAATGGAGGAGGCTTTACCTCTGTTTTCTATTGATCATTATTGGGTAGAGATTCCATTAAGACTTTAGCCCTTTCAGATGGTTGTTCAGTAGCTAAAATTTCACCTAATACCTTTCTCATATTCTCTTTTTGATCAGGTATCTGCAAAGCATCTATCAAGGATATACTACAAGTCATCTTTTTCATCTGGTCAACAATATTAAATTGTGAAAAACTTACCTTTTTCTGTCCCTTCTGGATAGCAACATCTGAATGACTTTGTAATGATTGGTTTTGCATCTTTTACTATTCATTTGATGGTAACAATTGACCCTGTGGCAGAATTTTCACACCTTGTTCTTGTGGGATTGAAATTTGTCCTTGTGTACCAGTAAAACCATGTTTTTGGACTAGATCATCTTGTTGTTTCCCTTTGTTTGCTTGTTGGGCTACTTCAACAACCATCTTCTTTAACCTTGTATTGGCTGAAACATGCTCATGATTATGAAAACACTCCTCACCCTCCATACGGTTCATTAGACCACTTCATGCTTACTTTGTTCATGATGCTCCTGAGACCCCTATGATGATTTTGCATATGGAGGCGTGATTGTCTGAAGATCAAGCATCCTATTCTGCAGTGGTTGTGGACAATCAGTCCAAAAGTGTTGTTGATTACATGTATTGTACCATTCCTTATTTGAGAAACATTAACTTGAATAAGTACCAAATCTTTTGAAACACTTAGGATACTAAGATTATAAGGTTGATTTGTCCTTTGGTTATAACCCCTGCCTTGTGCTTGATATCCACCTTGGTAGCTGGGCCTTTACTGATATGGTACTTGGTAAGGCCTATTACCTTGATTCTCCTACTTCAAGTTGACCACTTCATTCCCCAAGCTCTAAAATGTCTTTTCTAACTTCTTATTGCGCTCTTTCATGGCTTTAAACTCATCATATTGGTTTATGGTTGCAACTCCTTGGGCTGCCACTTGGCTGTTAAACACTGGAAATGGTTGGAATTAGAGCCATAGTTGGCGGAATAACAGGTAAAATTGGTTGTATATCAACAAAAATAGGCAATAAAGGTCTTGGAGCTAACTTACTAGTGTATGCACCCTAAAATGGTCGCCTAGACTATGGGCCCCCATTCTTCAATTTATCAAATGACATAATCAATTTATCAATTTCCTGAATCAATGCCTTGCAATATTTTCAATTCAAATCAATTTCCTTGATCAAATTGTAATTAATTCAATTATTTCAATATTTCCTAAGGTTTGATCATTTCATTAATAATCTTATTTAATTAAAAGGAAACACCCCTTTTAATTAAATTAAATAATCTTATTTAATTAAAAGAAAAAACCCTCTTCTAATTAAATAAATAAAATCCCCGCTTAAAGCTCTCTTTATGATGAAAAAAAGGAAATAAATCAAATAAAAAATAAATAAAACTCCTTTTTTCCACACATATTCCTAAGTGGTGGGCTTTTTCCTCTTACTTGCCTTTTTAGGGATTTATCCCACATTGCTCTTGAGGATGCATTCCTATCCACACTTTCCTTTATAAGGAGCCCTCTCCTTCTCATTTAGAGATCAGATATAAATTTTTTATGTTATTGTTATGCTGTAGGTTTGGAGAGCAACTTTGGAGGAGAGTTTGGGCATTTGAGCTTGAACTATGCAACTTCTCTTCTTCTAGTCTTCTTCTCTCATGCATCAATGGCAATCCATTTAGAGTAGATTCATATTAATTTAGATGCATATGTCCTTCATAGATTAGTTTGCATATTTCCTTTCATGCATTGTTATCATATAGATTAGTTTGTATATTTCCTTTCATGCATTGTTATCATATAGACTAATTTGCTTCATGCATTGTTATCATATAGAGTAGTTTTCATTTTCATTTGCAATGCATATTTGATGATCATGGAGACTAGCATTCTTGCTCTTCCTCTTTGAATCTCTCATTTCATGGTGTACTTGCATGGGCATAACTAGGTCTAAACTGAGGGCCTCCATTACAAACCCTTGCACTCCATGAATAGGGAGCTATGAGTCGCCATTTGAGATCTCATTCTTGAGAAATCTTGAATATAATGACTCGTAAAAGTGTGACTACTTTTTAGCACACATTTTTGGTGCCCACCGTGGGGAAGAACATTCATTTCTGTCATCACATTCAAAAATTCCTTCTATCTTCTATCTATTATTCTCTTAGTGTCTTTAAAGCTCTCATTTTGAGCCAAATCTGACCCCACCATCGCGTCCGAGTCGCCGTTTCAGTTGAAAATGACTATAAACTTCCCCATATTTGACGAAATTCAAATCTATGGAAAATATTTTTGCCCAAAAAAGCTTGCATAGAAATTGAGGTAGATTTCAGATCATCTCTACATGCAGCCTGAGACAGATTTTTGAAAAAAAATCAAAAATCAAAAATCAAAAATCAAAATTTTTTTACTGTGTTAAATTTGACGTCCATATGATCGTCAAAATATGGGCCTTCTATGACGGCCCCCAGCCCATCAATTTTAATGCCACAGTCTACTGATGTCAGTAGGGTTTGAAAAGTCTTAGCCTTCACCATTGAGCTTTTTGGTTTTACAGTCTAACTTCAAACGATCATATCTTGCTCATATTAGGTCCAAATTGAGTGCAATTTTTTTTTAAATTTTGAGTAGAATTGTCTGAAGATTTCTGGGTTGTTCTTAGTTTCTAGATTTGATTAACGAATTTATCATAAATTGCAGGTTTTGATCACTGTACCTATCTAATCCTCTATTTTGCAGCTTCCAAAGGCTTGTACGGGCTCATAAGGTAACATTTTTTATTGCAATTTTTTTTGAAAGTACGTGATTTTTTCTCTACTTTATGAATATGCAATCAGATTTATGATTTTATAATTTTTATAATGCTGACAAGTTCTGGGATTTGTTGTTCTTTGACTTATCTTATTGATTACAACCCAACAGTGGTTTGCAGGACGTTTAAAAAGAAGACTAAAAACACAGAATACTAACGAATTGTCTTACAGGTTGCCTTGATCAATAGCATGCTAAAATTTGTGCTTGCATTTCATTTTGTTTTACTACAATATGAACCCACATGCAAGACTTCTAAAATGAACTTCTATTTTGGTATTCTAGAAATGGAAATGATGTTAGGAAACTATGCTCTCACCCTTGTGGGATGATCAAAAATTCAGAAGCATTGTTGTCATTTTCTTATGTGTTTGAAGTGTCTTTTATATTGTAATCCTAAGAATTATATAAATGTATCCTCTCCCCTTTCCTTTGTGGATCTTGGGTGTAAGAGAAATTCATATAATTCTTTTAGCATGGCTACCTCCCAAGTGATTTAATAGAGCCAGTGAGAGTGGATTGCCCAACCGGTAACAGGCTAAAGCCAAGCCCTTCCAAACTGGTATATAAAAAATGCCATTGTGATTAGTCTCACAGTGGACATGTGTGAATTCATTATGGAAACCAAAATCTCCTCTAGTACCCTAGTGGTGTGTTAAAGTCCCTACATTGTTAAGGTGAAAACCTTGCTTTGAAAGGATTGGGAGAGCCCCCTTAATTGGGAAAATGACTTTATCACAACCACCTGAATGGATGCCTTGACTACAAACTTTGTTTTAGTGACCAAAAACCCTCTATCTATTGGCGTGGAAGGTCAGAGACCGACTAAGATGTCCCACATTTTCACAGCTCTTAGTAGAGACAACAGTCCTTTGGGAAGTGATTCCCTTGGGATTCAAAGCTTGGTGTGCCTGAGAAGTGAGTGCACATGTAAGGAGGAGCCCATGCCTCCAAGCTTCTAAGTTGTCTGCTATGAGTAAGCGTGGCTAAATTTGGTTCAAGTGGGAATTCAACAGATATTGCCCTGGTTTACCTAGGTTGTGATGTGACTATTTCTTTTACAACAAACAATCTGCTTGATGTGTCTTGCGTGAGTGAAATATCGAAATATACACCAAACATCAAGAAAACATCAAAACAATCAACAAACTTGCATTCTTAAGTGTCAAACTGTCAACTTGCTCAATTTGCTATCCAATCATTTTCAGTCTTCCTTGGTTGATCCAGATCAGATTAGATTACTTACCCTGTTGTTAGAAGCTTGTTTACACTTTGGATTCTTGCGTTGACCTCTTGAACTAGTAACCTTTGATTTCACAAGTGACCTTATTTGGAGTTGGTGAGCTAGAAATCATCCTTGTTGAGAAGACAAACCTTTAGATCCTTTAGTAACACACTTGGAGATTTTTGGTAATCTCTTATCCATTCACTTTCATACAAATTCAAATTCAATCAATATAACTTGGGTAAATCATCCTCCTAATCCATATGTGTTAGGGTATTCACCCATTCAGTGGGAACCTCTGTGGCAGTGTTGATTTACACCTCTTGCAAAAGTTCTATCTTATCACCTCTCTTTTGGACAAGTGAATGCCTTTACTATCTTGGTTTGGTACCAACGTTTCTTAGGGTCATCCTATCACCTAGTACATTTTATTTCATGCTAGTTACAACAAGATATCAAGTAGATCAAGGAAAATTACCTCAAGCAGTCTTCAACCAATTACCTTTAGTTCAAACTCGCCAAAAAATGTAAGGGAAAAGAACCCATATTTGATCAATCACCCAGGAACAACTCAGAAATTTGGTTTGATTCCAAGAGTAACCTTAGTGAGTTGAGTACACCCTTAGCATATTATCACTCAGATATGGATATGATTTACACAATGAATTGATGAGAGAGGGGAGAAATGGATAAATGCCTTGATGACATATTTGAAAGACATAGAGATACCATTCCGTTCGGTGGTTCCTCTCATGAAAGTTGGCCAGTCTCACCCCTCATCTCAACTAGGTATCTGGATGCACACCAAAGGGCTGAGAGAGGTATGAGGCAAGCCTATCAAGATGAAAAATCACAACATGATAACCAAGCTTATGAACCTTATTGTGTGAATGCCACATTCACCAATGACTTGTTTAGAAATTCAAGACCAAGTTCACCACTCAAAACATCTTCAAGATTCATGAGTGAAAGACTTAAGATGATTGAGCGTGAAAAGAAAGCCTTCCTAGATGAACAAGCTACAAAGGAAGAGAAATTTAGACTCCTAGAGTTGGAGAGGAAAACTTTTTTGGAGGAAGAAAGGAAAGCCTTCCAGGAGGAGCAAGATAGACTCTTGGCTTAACAACTTAATGATCAATTCAAAAACATGCATGTTGGTGGTGGAAACAACTCTCCTCCATCCACCCCTCCTAAGACTCCACAAAGTGGAAGACATTTGAGAACACCGTCACAATCTCCTAGCCCTAGAGGAAGAAGGGCTTCAAGACACGATCATTATAGGAGACTAAAACCTCCTAGGAACTCAAGACAATCTTCACAACATGCTCACCATGGTTCACAATATGGGGGTAGTAGCTCGAGCTTTGACCTCAACTCCCAAGAATTCATGAAAATTCATAAGAACCACTCTTCCAACAATATGTGGAGAGATATTTAGAGCAAAACAAAGATAAGTTCCTAGAGAGTTTAATCAACAAGGGTGCTATAGTCCCCTACAACTTTGATGTGGACAAGAAGATTAAGAAGCAAGGTCCATCTCAAGAAGAGGAGATCAAACAACTTAAAAGCATGATGGAAAATATGTTAGCACCCAAGAATTCATTCTCACTGGATTCGATTTGTCCTAATCCTTTTGACAAAAGTATTAACATGAAAGACTTCCCTAGAAAGATTGAGATCCCTCAATATGACAAATATGACAGGAATGGAGATCCACATGATCACGTACCACAAGTTTTGAGTTCCATCAAGATGACTTGTAGCTCATGAGATTATTCCCAAGGAGTCTTAAGGGTCAAGTGATGGAATGGTTCACCAACATAACTCCCCCCATTAATACTTTCAAAGAGCTCGTCCATAGATTCGTTCAACACTTTGCATACAATCTTTCAAGATCTATCACCATGTTGGACTTATGAAACTTAAAGCAAAATCAAGGGGAATCCTTTGTTACTTTCTTGCAAAGGTGGAGACGATAATGCTCTCTCTACCCTAGGACCATTCCTGAAAATGAAAATATTGACATCCTTATTAGCAACTTGGTTCCCAAAATGCGGTATGAAGTTAGGAAGAAGGTTTTTGATTCCTTTGACACCATGGTTGAAACCGCATGTACGATTGAGTATGTTTTAAAAGAACAAGGAATTTTGACCAAACATGGAAGCAAAAACAACAACAATGGTAAAAATAAAAACAACCCTAACAAGGATAAAGGGAAGAACTCACATTGGAATAGAAACAAACAAGTGGTCAATGATGGAGTTGTGGACTCCTCCCAACCCAAAGATCAAACTGTGCTCCACTTGTCTAGTGTTGTTCAAGCCATGAAACTTAATGCATCTAATCAACAAGAGAACAAGCCAAGATACCAAGATAGGCCTAAGAAAGAGAGACGTAAATTTTCAAAACTTGGTGACTCATATGAGGATGTCTTGAAAACACTTATCACCAACAAACTTGCACATCCTCAAGATCCCGTGAAGCATTATATACCTGATATTAAGCCACATTGGTGGGATGAGAGGGACTTTTGAAAGTTTCACAATGGTATTGGACATGACATTGAAAACTGATGGAAACTCAAGCATATTATTCAAGATCTCATTGAGAATGGAAAACTTAAGATAGATGGATTGAACACCAATGCCAATCATAAGGCATTCAAATAACCATTGCCCAAGTATGAAAAGGGGGAAACCTCTAAAGCTAAGAATGGCAAGGCTGAGATCAATTACACTTACACAGATGCAGAGAATGTTATCAACATGCTTGAATTTGTAGAAGAAAATGTCAACATGATGAGGGGTAAAGATCCCTATGGTTATGATCTAGACATGGACTCTCCTCCTCTCTTTGATGAAGAACCCATCATGGTGCTAAGGGGTCCTAACTCTAGAGCGTCATCACAAAATCTCAATGCTATCACACGAAGTCAAGGTCCCGTTGTCATTAGAGGACCCAATTCAAGTCAATCCAGTAAACCTAAGCAAGTGGCATCCAAGAATTTGACCTTAAAACCAGCTGTCAATCCTGAGTCAAGTTATAACTTTTTTGATTAGTTGCAAATAACCCCAGCTCATATTTTGATCTTTGAGCTCTTAGAGTTATCCCTGAGACACAAGCAAGTCCTTGAGGATTCTTTGCGCACAACGAATGTCCCCAAAAAATTAGAGGTTGATCAATTCCAGAACATGGTTAATCATATTGCTAGCCCTCATTACCTTACTTTTTTAGAGGATGATGATAAAGATTTGAGCCACCCACACAATCTTACTCTTCATATTGAGGTCATGATCCACATAACCCGTGTTAGGTGCGTGTTGATAGATGGGGGTGCTGGGCTTAATATTTGTTCCTTTAGTCTTTTGAAAGAGTTGGGTTATTTTGAAAAATTCATAGACACCAAGAAAAGGATTACTATCAAAGCCTATGATGAGGTGGAAAGAAGTTCCAAGGGGTTGGCCATCCTTCCTGCTAGGATTGGCCCTATTGAAAAAGATATTTTATTTTAAATAGTTGATGCTGGCCCCCTTGCATATAATATCTTACTTGGTAGACCATGGATTCATGATATGCAAGTGGTGTCATCTACCTATCATCAGTGTGTTAGGTTCCTCTACAATGGAATAGAGATTTGTATACTTGGGGATAACACTTTATCTGTTAACTCAATTTCAGTAGGAGCTCATGTTCCCCTCAATAGAGAAGCATAAGACTTCGATGCAACCTTAGCTGAATGTAAAGACAAGCTCAAGTCAGTAGATCTTGGCATGGGGGGGAATCAACTCAACTCCCTCACAACACTGCCAGTCTTTCCCAGGTCTTATGACAAGCCTTCAAAAGAAAAGAGACCTTCCTCTTTAGTTATGACTTTATTTGGCATGTTTGTAGAGTCCTCAGTGCCTATTCAAGATGAGAAAGAAGAGATGTTTGTTAGAGACTAGATTTATAGAGAAGAGAAATACATGCATAATGAGTACTTCTCTCCCTCTCCTAAGGCTTATGGAAGAGGGTATAATTTTTTCAAATAGATGGGATATCCCAAACATGGCCCTCTTAATCATAGATTGGATACTAGGGTGGAACCTCTTGATCATGCTCTTTTTGGATGCAAGTCTAAGAAGACGGTTGGCCTAGGATTCACGAATCACAACAAGCTTACTACTCCTATCCTTGATAAGTCATATAGTGAAGATGAAACAAAATATGTACCTAATTTGACAAATCAACAAGACATGTGTGAATATTGGGCCCCTTCCACTAATCTCCTCTGGGGAGATTCAAATATTCCGGTCACTCATGCGTCAGTTGCAACTTTAGAACAAGATGAATCAGATGTAGAAGATCCTTTCAAATAACGTCAATGAAAGAATCTTGTTCATTTAATGGGAAGAGAAGGTGTTACCCTTGATGACACTAGACCTTCCACATCAAGAGGTCCCAAACCTTCATGGTGTAAACATCCTAGTCCCTAGCTAATTTAAAGATAGATCTTCAGTGCTTTTTGAACCAACACAAGCAGTAAATTTGGGTACAGATGAGGCTCCACAGATAGTACACTTGGCTGAGTCCTTGTTACCACAAGAAAAATAAGCTTACACTAAGTTCTTACAGAAAAATAAGATCAACTTTGTGAGGACTTATTTAGATATGCCAGGGTTGGACATTAATCTTATCATGCATCACTTGTCCATAGCTCCGGGTGTCAAACCAGTTAAATAGAAATTGAGAAAGATGCATCCCCATATAGCTCTTCTAGTCAAAAAAGAATTGGAGAAAATCCTTGGTGCAAGATTCATAACTGATATTGCCTATGATGAATGGATATCAAACATTGTACTAGTTTCCAAACATGAAAAATCCATTTGAGTTTGCACATATTTCAGAGATGTCAATAGAGCATGCCCAAAGGATGACTTTCCACTTCCCAATATAGACATGATAGTGGATATGACTGCGGGTTATGAGATTTATTCCTTGATGGATGGTTTTTTCAGATACAATTAGATTAAGATAGCTCCTGAAGATTAAGAAAATACCACATTCACTTGTGCACGGGGTACCTATTGTTGGAACGTTATGCCTTTTGGATTAAAAAATGCAGGAGCCACCTATCAACGAGCTATGACAACTATTTTTCATGACATGATGCATAAAAACATGGAAGATTATGTGGATGATAGCTTGCCCAAATCTAAGAAAAGAGACACACACTTAAATGATTTAGAAGTCATTCTAGATCGCATGGAACAATTACAACTAAGGTTAAATCCTAAAAAGTGTGCATTTGGAGTCACCTCTGGAAAACTACTCGGATTCATCATTTCAACAAAAGGAATAGAGGTAGACCCTAAAAAAGTCCAAGCAATCATAGATATGCCACCTCCTAGAAACATTAGTCAAATGAGGAGTCTTCAAGGATGTCTTCAATCTATAAGGAGATTCATTTCACGATTGGTGGATATAGCTCAAACTTTCAACAAGAACTTACACAAAGGAGTCAAATGTGTTTGGAATGAGGATTGTCAAAAGAGTATAGATCAAATAAAGAAGTACTTGGAAAATCCTCCCATTTTAATGCCTCCTATCCCAGGGAAACCACTTATTCTATACATTTCAACAAAAAAATATTCCTTAGGGGCATTACTAGGTCAACTTGATGAAAATGAGAAAGAAAGAGAAATATACTATATTAGCCACACTCTTGTTTCATATGAGGTTAACTACACCAGCATTGAGAAATCTTGCCATGTTGTTGTGTTTTCTTCCCAAAAGTTGCGACATTACATGCTTGCACACACTATACACCTCATAGCAAAAATAGATCCACTCAAGTATTTGCTAGGTAAGGCTGCCCTCACAGGTAGACTTGCTAAATGGATGATGATCCTTTCAGAGTTTGACATAGAGTATATTGAGCGTAAAGCAATCAAAGGATAGGTCATAGCAGATCAATTGGATGATTTCTCAATACAAGATAATACACCTATTCAAGTTGACTTCCCAGATGAGCACCTCATGTATCTGACTGAAAGAACATGGAAGATGTTCTTTGATGGATCCTTTATGCAAAATGGTTTAGGAGCTAGTGTGTTGTTTGTTTCTCCTCATGGGTACATGATTCCTAAGTCTTACAAGTTATTGTTCCCATGTACAAACAAAATTGATGAGTATGAAGCTTTAACAAATGGACTTAAGATGGCCATATAATGGAGAATCATAGAGTTACACATCTATAGGGATTCATAGCTGATAATCAACTAAGTTAATGATGAATATAGAACAAAAAATGAGAAAATGGTACCTTACAAGAAAATGGTTGATTCCTTGAAATGATACTTCACATTTGTCATGTTTCAGCAAATACCTAGAGCAGAAAACAAAGCAGTTGACGCTATGGCTACACTTGCTTCACTCCTTTAGTTAGAGCAACATGAATCCAGATTTGAATTCCTGGTGGAAGAGAGAATTCACCCTATCTATGAATCCCAAGAAAGCCATGTCATTTGTACCCTTGTTAGTGGTGAGTCATCCCATTATGGTGCCATTTACTCATACCTTCGTGATGGCATTATACTTGAAACCTTTAACCGATCTGAATGCATAAACCTTACCCGAAATGCCTCTCGCCATTCCCTTATCTCTGGTGATTTGTATAGGAGCGGTCTAGATGGAACACTTCTTAGATGCTTAGAAAAGAATAATTTAACCAACCGTTAGTTGACATCCATGAGGGCATCTGTGGGGGACATTCCAATGGTCTTGCCATGGTCCAAAGGTTTCTTAGGGTGGCGTACTATTGGCCTATGATGCAAATTGATGTAGTAGCTTTTGCAAAGTCATGTGAAAAGTGTCAAAAAAAATGGTAACCCGATACATGCTCCAGGTAGGGAGCTCATTCCTTCTATATCTCATTGGCCATTTCAGCACTGGGCATTTGATCTTGTTGGGAAGATTCATCCCAACTCATCAGGTGGACACAATTTTATTATTACTGCTACTGATTACTTCACTAAATGGCTAGAAGATGTCTCACTTTCTGTTTCCCTGGGAAAGACAGTCTCTCTATTCATTTTGAACCATATCTTCTGTCAATATGGAGTGCCTTTTGAGATTATCACTGACAACGGAGGCTAGTTCAAAAATAAGGACCTTAAACAACTCTACAATAAATTCAAGATTAAACAACATTGGTCCTCCATTTACTTCTCGCAAGGAAATGGTCAAGTAGAGGCTTAAAAAAAACCATTCTTAAAATCTTACATAGAATAGTCTGTAAGAATGGTAGAGATTGGAACTTACAGATAAATCCAGCTTTGTGGGCCTATAGAATGAGTATTCGTACTCATACTGGGGATACTCCTTTTCCCCTTGCATATGATGCTGAAGCACTGTTACCTTTGGAGCTTGAGATTCCTTCACTTAGAGTTTCCCTCAAAGGTCTAGTTACAGATGAAGACTACCACGCCATGAGACTTCAAGAGTTAGAACTTCTAGGTGAAAAACATCAAGCATCATTTGACCATATGAGGGTTTATCAAAAGCGCATGTCCAAAGCCTTCAACAAAAAGTTTTTCCCTAGAGAATTCCAAGTGGGAGATATTGTCCTACGTGAAAATCCTAAGAATCAACATCATAGAGATCAAAAGGGCAAATTTGAACCTAATTGGCTTGGACCTTACATCATCACAACAACTTTTGGGTTAGGTGCTTATTTACTATCTATAGTAGAGGGAGAGAAGATCCATGATCCTATCAATATCTTGCACCTGAAGAAGTTCTATCCATGATGCCCATTCTGTCTGGGGGCACCCTTTGTACATACTTATTGATCCTGAAAAAATCCAAAAAAAATGATATATTGTCAAAAATTCTAAAAATAAGAAAATGTCCTGAAAAAATGATCATCTTAGTGAAAACCTAGCAATAGGCGCTTTGATGTATCTCCAAAAAAATTTATATATTCGAAAAATACCAAAAAAAAAAAAAATTCAAAAATTCAAAAAAGAAAAAGAAAAAGTGCCTTGGTAAAAACTTGGAAACAAGCGCCTTGGTAGCAAAAAATTGCAATAAAATCCAAGTCTGAAAACTTGGAAACATGCACTACTTAAGGTCTTTGCACCCCTATTTCTTAGCGTGAGTCCTTGACACTTAGCCTTTCTCCATCATGCCTTGTCCTTGTTGCCTCGGTCTAGAATTGGTCTTTGTCTTTGTTTAGGGGGCATAACTATGTTAGCTTTGGTCTCTTGGATGCGTTAGTCTTTAGGACACCTCACAAACAATGTTTTTCAACACCACCCCAACTGTATTTTTCAATACAACACTTGACATCGAGTGTTTTTCAACACTTATCAGTTTGGTCTTACCCATTTTTGTCATGTGATCTTACCTGCTTGCAAGCATTCAATTCTTATCCTCAGAAATCAGTATCAGTTAACACACTTCAATTTTTAAACACAACACTAAATGCTTGAGCTATGTCATGATCTTTTCTTTGTGTGCTAACTCTTATTGATTTTCGTTGAGTGTCCTTGTCTAATAAGTCTCTCTAGGATGTATAACTAGAGGACTTGGGGCACAGGGCATGTTTTTATTTGCTTTCTGCTTATGGGTGTGGTCTTGAAACTCTTGAGTGTCTCTTTTTATTCCCTTGAAACACTTAGGAGATTTGAGGCATTATCCTTGACTATTTTTTTGCACAACCGTTCTTCTGGTCATCCTGGCATCTATGCCTTGATGTGAGCGTGGTTTTGCTACATTAAATTGGGTAAGCTAACATCAAAGTCAGCTTGACCTTTATGTCTTTGATGTTTATGTTAGAATATTTCCACATTCCAATCCGATATAAATCACATTCATAGCTTCATAGTTGCGCTTGTGACTAGTGATGATTGTGTGATTTTTCGATGTCCGTTAATAATGGCCCAATGATGAAAATAAGTTCCTTCACATTCTCTAATGAATGATGAACACAAAATACTATGTTACAGTTTCTCTATTGCAAGTACACCTTTGCATTTTCATGTAGCTTGCATTGTTAGACTTCATGTTAGTTTTCATTTTTAGGTTGCATTATGAGTTTGCGAGGGTTTTCCTTCATCTTGCGTGTGGAATTTTAATCAACTATGGTCATGTTTGATCTTCATTTCCTTATCTTATTTCATGATCTCAGTCAAAATTGTCTATCTTAAACAGTTGATTGATTTTGGGGAATTCTCTTTCTTAAGGCAAATTCTTTTTCTTCTCTCCATTTCTTTCCACCTCTTCCAAACTTCTATCTTCCATTCGCTTTCACCCCACTTCTTTTCTTCTAATTCAACCTTGGGGCATAATATTTCATACTTTATAATCTACCTTGGTTCTGTGATCCTTATATCTTACATCTTACATCAAGAACCTTATCTTTAGTTTGATTTGAACAAATTTATCAATTTTTTGTTTCTCCTCTATCTCATTTCGATTTTGATCACGAGGGGGCAGTACCTATCAAACTTCAATCCTTGATTCAGCTTTATCAATACTATTAATTGCTCCGCTTGGGACAACCTTGCTTGAGATTCTTATCTTGGACATGTCAATTACCTATTTACAGGGGTGTTGACCTTGTTTTTTTCAAATATCTTATCTTTGTCCTGATGTGTTCCCGTCCTTCGATCACACATCTGGGTTGTTTTGTGATCTCAAATCGATCTCACACTTCAACTACATTCTTTGACTATATGTGTTCCCATAAAGATCACACATTAGTCAAAGAGGGGCAAATGTATACACCCTAAAATGGTCGCCTAGACTATGGGCCGCCATTCTTCAATTTACCAAATGACAGAATTAATTTATCAATTTCCAAAATCAATGCCTTGCAATATTTTCAATTCAAATCAATTTCCTTGATCAAATTGTAATTAATTCAATTATTTCAATATTTCCTAATGTTTGATCATTTCATCAATAATATTATTTAATTTAAAGGAAACACCCCTTTTAATTAAATAAAATAATCTTATTTAATTAAATGAAAAATCCCTCTTCTAATTAAATAAATAAAATCCCCACTTAAAGCTCTCTTTTTGATGAAAAAAAGAAATAAATCAAATAAAAAATAACTAAAACTCCTTTTTTCCACACATATTCCTAAGTGGTGGGATTTTTCCTCTTACTTGCCTTTTTAGGGATTTATCCCACATTGCTCTTGAGGCTACATTCCTCTCCACACTTTCCTTTATAAGGAGCCCTCTCTTTCTCATTTAGAGATCAGATATAAATTTTTTATGTTATTGTTATGCTGCAGGTTTGGAGAGCAACTTTGGAGGAGAGTTTGAGCATTTGAGCTTGAACTATGCAACTGCTCTTCTTCTTGTCTTCTTCTCTCATGCATCAACGACAATCCATTTAGAGTATATTCATGTTAATTTAGATGCATATGTCCTTCATAGATTAGTTTGCATATTTCATTTCATGCATTGTTATCATATAGATTAGTTTGCATATTTCCTTTCATGCATTGTTATCATGTAGATTAATTTGCTTCATGCATTGTTATCATATAGAGTAGTTTTCATTTTCATTTGCAATGCATATTTGGTGATCATGGAGACTAGCATTCTTGCTCTTCCCCTTTGAATCTCTCATTTCATGGTGTACTTGCATGGGCATAACTAGGTCTAAACTGAGGGCCTCCATTACAAATCCTTGCACTCCATGAATAGGGAGCTATGAGTCGCCATTTGAGACCTCATTCTTGAACAATCTTGAATATAATGACTCATAGAAGTGTGACTACTTTTTAGCACATAACTAGCATGTATTAAGCTATTTTCAGCTCGTATGACAATGTCAAAAGCTTCTCATAATGTTCATCCTCCCATGGACTGAATTTGAACAAAAATATCACTATTTAATGCCTTCAAATAGAAAAAAATGCATACTCATTGGATGACTTAATGTGAAGAGGTATCCTATTCCAATTTTTTCTGAATCTGTAATTGAAATCAACAATCAACTCATTTGGATGCCTTTTAATCTTTGTTAACTGTTCAACCAGAGATAAATGATTAGACCTGTCCTCAAACATGTTAATTTAATTGTTAGCAATAATAGTCCACTAGTATAACTGAGAGGGGGGGTGAATCAGTTGTATGCCAAATAATCTAAACTTTAACCTTTAACAATCAAAAGATAAATACAATTCTGAACACATTAATAACAACACCATAACACAACCATTTATTGTTGAGGAAACCCTATTAAGGGAAAAAACCCGGTGGGAATTAGCACCCACAAATAATGCACTAAAATTATAGTATCCCTATTAGGAGTTGATTATTACATACAATACATAGTCCTTGTTAAAGGACAGACCCTGCTAGGAGTCAAGAGAAACAACAGGCTCACTGCCAGACTCATTTCCTAAAGAAGATTAAATCCACCTTCAGGACTCACTGTCCGAGATACAAATGTACAAAGATATAATATCCAGTGAAATGACTGATAGAAATATATTTTCTTAAATAGTTCCAATGAATTTCATCAATCACAATCTCTTCTCTACAACTAGAAAAATTTTCAAATATAATCTCGCAACTTCCACACTTCACTATCTACTCTCCTAATCAAGAAAACAACTTTCCTTTATACAAGTTTACAATAAGCAATTAGGTCAGCCAATTAAGACTTCCCCAATGCATAAATAATTACATAACACCTGGTACCTTGAACAAGTAAACATCAATTACAATTCATCAAATATAATCCAAGATGCGCAATCCATGCTCGCCATCCATAATACACGCTACATTTATGAAGTCGGCCCCAAATAGTTCTTCTCCAGATTGCACACCACAACTGACATCACCAAGAGTCTTGTGACCCAAGAATCATAAAAAACATTCCCCGACATGTCTCCTAACATTCCCCAAGCTCACATAACATGAATCATGCTCGCACTCAAGCTATCCACAAAACTCAGAGACTAACTTTGTCAATATTCTCTGCTTTGTTCTGCAAATAGTCTGCACAAAAATTGTTGTAAATCAAACAAAAAGAAACATAAACTCAAGATATGTTAGATATAAGATCAAGCCTCATCCTTTTACACATTCTCATCTTCACATACTCTGAAACATGCGTACAGTGTGGGTACACTTCTGTCAGTCATCCATGCACCAAAGATAACCAGTCTGTCTATCTTCATCTGAAACATATGTTGACATAAATGACAAAACATGAATTAAAAAAACTCCAACATAAGCCAATTACAACATTAATTTCTCTCCCAATTCATCCCAAGTGGAATTAGAATTCACTGGTAACTCCCTGAGCCACTGTAAGGCCTTCCCCTTAAAAGAGGATGCCAAAAGCTTTAATGCAACATCTTGATGAGTCACCTGATGTAACCCAAAAAAAGAAGCAACGTCTCTTATATGCTCAATAAATGAAACATGATCCTCACCTGAGAAATGTGGTAAACAATTTAGTATAGCTCCTGAAATGCCATGGTGTTACTGGATGTTAAGAAAACTGCCCAAATTGAAAGCAACAAAAGGATGATTTCTGGCCATTTGAGGTGGTACTTGTAAAACTTGATTTATAACAGGTTGCTGTACTTGACTGATTGCTGGTATAAAAATTTTAGCTATTGGTAATTGATTTGTATCAGCTAGTAACTTTGAACCAGATGTACTAGGAACGCCAGAACTGCTTGGAAATGAAAAATATTTAGGTATTTGATTAGACAAGTCCTCAAAAATATAAAAGATTTAATTCCCAATAGATCTTATAGTAGTTTCTATATCAAGTTTAGATATTATTCCACCTCTAATTTCCAACATAGTTCATCTTCTTGATGTTCTACCACTTGATCTTATAGGCGAGAGCTCATGATATTCAAATCTATCCCTATTTTTTGTGTATGGACTTTTCTCATATGCCACAATACTATATCTGCAAAGAACTAGAACTTTCAGAGTCGCCAGGTGCTAAAAAATGCCTTCCAAAAGACTGTAATATTTGTTGTTCACATATAAAAAACAGTAAATATGTAGCTCAAAAGAATTGAAAATCGGTTCTATGTCCCACCGAGCATGTCAAAAATTGTTGTCATGAGAGTTGCACCCAAAATGCTAAGTATGAGTCCTAGTAACCCCGTGAAACATGGAAAGACCTTCAGGTATGTGGGTGTACCTATAATGAAGACCAATCTCTGGGTTATGGGCCGAATTCCCCTGCTGATCACCTAAATCTATATTTTCTAGAAAAAAGGATAGAGAGATACATTGAAATTGAAATCTATGTCTAGCTGGGTGATTCACCAAAATATTGTTTCCAAAACCTCTTTAACAACTCAAAGATTCACAACAATTTTGAAATAGCTATCTTTGTTCATAAATAAATTTCATAAACCAGATTTGAACAAAGGTTAAGTGACAATTCCTCAGAAAGGGGCGATATACCGACAAACTGAATTACTGAAACTTGATAACACGACATTCAAAACTGAAATATGATAACAATATTCAAAAGATTGAATGCCTGAAAGTGTAGACACCCTAAAATGGACAGACTTGCGACTTGACATTAAAAACACTAATTTTCATCTATTAATTAATGATTTTTTAATCGTTAATTAATCATCTATTTTCTTCTAAATTTATTTCATCTATTAATTAATAGTTTTTAATAGTTAATTAATCATCTATTTTCGTCTAAATTCATTCCCCAAATCATCTAATTAAATTCTAAAAATTAATTAAATAATTAGTTTTATTTAATTAATTAACCTTAATTGATTAATTTCCATTAATTAATTAATTAAATTCAATTTCCTATAGTTTAAATTGAAAGATTTAAACTTACTAATTAAATTCTTCCAATTAAATTAATTTCATTCAATAAAGCAATTTGAAATAAAGAATAATTCAATTATCTCACATGTTGAAAACTTTATTTATATAAATGAATTAAATATTCATTTATTTTCAAAGAGAGAATCCTTAATTAGATCACATGGGTTAGTCCACCCATCTCTCCAGTTCACATGGGTAACTCCACCCATCTCTCTAATTCACATGGGTAACTCCACCCACCTCTTTAGTTTTAAAAGGTAACTCACAATTAGCCCTTTAGTCAACCAAACTCTATCTCCTCTCTCTCATCTGAAGAGGTGGAGTGTACTGATGGCTTCTCCAGTTCCCTTTGATCTCAACCGTTCATCTCCCTATCTCTGGGATTGATCTCAACCATTTATATCATCCTTAATTCCTATATAATAAACCCTTCATAGCTCTTGTGCGCCATTACTCCGTCAGTTTAGTTCTAGCATTCAAGACATCTTGTGATCACACACACACATTCAATTATCAAATTCTCAACACTTCTCAAGCCATAGATGCTGCCCACGCCAATACTGAGCATCAAAAACAACGTTTCAGAAGGAGTAGAGAGAGACAATAGAAGCTTCAAGCACTTTGGGGTTTGCATTCATTTGTTTTCTCTTATTTGCTTGTATATTTTATTGGTAACGTTTAAGTATTCATATTAGTAGTTTTGTGTATTTTATTTCTATCATTGCAAACTGGTGCTACTAACCCTCGTCATTGGAAAGCTTGGGAACCACGAATCACGAACAAGCGTACATTTTGGTGAACCCGACGTGAACTTACAACTCGCGTAAAATTTGGTCATATCTTTCAAAATGCATAGAATTATTTTATGAAATTGTTTTTGCAGGTTGACGCTGATCTAAGGAGGCCCCAAACAAAAATTCAATTTTTTTCTGAGTTTTTTATTATTATTATTAAATTTTCTATGATATTTCATAAAAAATCATTTCTGGGCACAAATCAGATTTTATTTTCAAGAAAATTACATTTTTGGAAAGTTATTGAAATTATAGAGGGGGTTTATTCTCTGTGATTTTAATTTCTGTGAAATTATTTTGCAAAAATAATAGATCTTTTCAAACTGGTCTTTTCTGATAAAATGGGTCCCTAGGGCACAAATTAAGGAATTATGATATTTTTTTTTTTTGCATGTATTATTTGACGTAAGAAAGAAAAAATCCAAAATTCATATTTTTCTGAATTTGTTACGATTTTTTTAAATTTTTTATGATATTTCATAAAAAATTAATTCTGGACACAAATCATCATTTCTTATCAAAAAAGTTACATTTTTGGAAAGGTCTTGAAATTATACAGGGACTTTATTCTCTTTTATTTTATTTTTTCCTAAGAAATATTTTCAAAAAAAGAAAGATCTTTGAATTTTTTTTCTTTTTGTGTGTTCTTTCTTGATTTCTTGGCAAGATTGAGAAAATGACTAATGGCCAAGAGGATAATCAGACGCATACCACGTGCTAGATCATTAAAAGCTACAATAAGGAGAACCAACAAGTATCAATCGTAACAAAAGGCTATTATCGCAATCGCAGCTAAAGATCAAAGCGAAGCATACACAAGGTACATTAATTCAATCAAGAGATTTGCAAGTAAGTATAAAGTCACCATTAATTTCAGAAATCTCAATAATCCTGGAGTTTTTTAGATATTCTGTTGTCTTGGATTGAAAATTTTTCATTTCTTGAGATACTAAACACTTTCTTTGACAGGTTCGAATTGAGGAGACAAGATAACAATACAACATAAAATTCATTCACTTGTTGATTTGGGTTTAAAAAGAACAGTGTTTGTCACACATCTCACACCTCACATTTTAGAATTTGGTGCTTAAAATTGACGTGGAGATTAAAATTGAACAAAGGCAAAGAATCTATGTATTTGGTGCATTAAAATTGAACAAGCAATCAAAACCTACTTTTGGGCTTAAAAATGAACACTTGTGCATGTATGGTGGTGTAGCTTGGTTCACATTTCAAACTTTTAGAGCTTAAACGATTTACCTTGTGTCTTGAGTTTTGGGTGCACTTGCACAATCAGTTAGATTAAAAACCTTTATACTTTTTAGAAATGCTTGTCCGGGGAATGCGCTTCTTCCTCAGAGAATGACCTTAAACTGGTAATCCTTCTGATCAATATATAAACAAGGTGTGAACCAAAGTTCCATCTTATCTAGCTAAGCTCGGGCGAGGTGTGTTGATGATAGTTTGGATCTGGTGAATATCTCTAAGGAGCCAGCATGGTCAACTAGGCTCTTAAGTGAGTCACACACGTACAAACTGATTGGATAGACACCACAGACCCATACTACAACCTTGTTAATTAGAGGCCAACTCGATCTACCTCCAAACAAATACCTTATTATAGTGCAAGGGGTTGCATAATTTCCCCCCAAGATTTGCAACATATGTGTTCCAAGGTATTTGTGTAGTGAAAGATATCTTCACTCCACGAAAAAATTACCTGGCAATGACAAAAACACAGGCGCCTACATCGTGGACCTTCGTGTCCTAGTAGTGTGACAATTGTTGTGTGAGCTAACATACATTCAAGCATTGGGCCTATAATATTGTATTTTCAAGCCATTGACTTAGATTAAATCTAACTATTCATTGTTGAGACCTTGTGATAACATTGCAACTTGAAAAAGTTGTAGAACATACACGTGTCAGTCTACATTCTTCAAAACACATTGTCTTTTGTGCTTGTTCTTTGATCAGTTTCCAAAATGAAAAACAAACATCAAAACTGTCAAAATTAGTCAAACATGTTAAAGTCTAGGGTTATCAACATCAATTATCTTTCAAATCAGAAGCCTTGTTCCAGAAAATCAAAATTGTCAGATAGTGAGGCCTATTTTTTAGTCACTTTACCGTAATCAGTGAAGTTTTTCCGTAATTGACCAGATACTTTTTAACACCTGTTTTGACCTAAAACCTTGAAAAATACTCTCCATTTTGTGTCAAAGACCAGTGTGTATCCCATAAAAACATGAAGAACATTGTGTGAATCTCTAAACATTAAAGGTCATCCACTCTTTGAAAGCACAATTATAGTCTAAAATATTGTTAGTTCAAAAGTTTAGACACGAAATATCTTGATCTCATCATCTCAAACATCATCGTTATTTCTATTAGTGACTTTGTACCAAGCAAAGGTCAACAAATATTATTCTTACATCATCAAAACTTTGAGATCAAGATAAATCAACATCTGTCCTTAGAATTACCCTTGTCCAAAACATAACTTAGACTTCCTTAGAAAGGTTATCCTTTTTTGTTTTCTTTATATCACTTGTTTTAGCCACAAAATCTAGACCAAACTATGTCTCAAACACCTCATAGAGGGCCTTACACAAGGTCGAAGGCTAGAACACAATCAAATGAGTCATATATCAACAGCTTCCCCGCTTGGGAAACAAAGCGAGAGGATGATCCTTTCATAAATACTAGTTCTTCTCTATTCATTGAACAACCCCGTGGGTCATCTTTTTTCCAAAATGTCACAGAAGAGGAGGTTGAAGATATAGATTAAGATGCTTATTCCACACAAGTAGTTGACACTATTGTAGAGAGGAACCCTAAATGTTTCTTAGCCATGCTGATAAAGAAGGGAGTAAAACTCCCCACTGAATTCAGTGTGTCGACCATATGGCCCGAAAACCCTCTCGCAGGTCAAAGCACTACTCAGCCCTCTCATATACTACCTATGGTTTCTCAAATTTTCCCACCTTTGACAATACCAACATTGGCAAAAACGATACCCAATCAAACCAATTGTGCAAACCAAGCAAGCACATCTTCCACTCAAAGCATGATAGGCTCCCAACTAAGTATACCCATGGTCACTAGTATACCTCCACCTTCAGTCTTATGGCCTAGAAAATCAAGCTCTCATGCTATGACTTCCATCCCACCAACAAGAAGTAACCTTTTCGCAACCATGCCACTACCACAGTCAATCCATACTAGCCTTGGGGTCAACACATCATTCCCATAGGGATCTATCTTTGCAGGTCTGACTTTCAGTCAATGCCCACCCAAGGTTACACCTTTGCTCATCCAATAACAACCTATACCCCAGTAGCAGCAACCCCAGCTTCAGCTACAACAACCTCAACCCCAGCAACAAAAAACCCCAACTTTAGATGCAACAACCTCAACCCCAACAACAACAACCCCAACTTCAGCAGTAACAACCCCAACAATATCAACCCCATCTTCAACAAAAACAACATCCCCAATCCCAACAGGAAACACAACAAAACCCACATTGGGCCACTCACGTGCCCCCATTTTAGAATCATGTGGTGGGAAATCAATATCAAGTCCCAAGGATGAGGTCCTATGTTCCTACTCAAGGGACACAGAGGTGCAGCCTCATACCTACTACAATACAGTGGTACAACATCACACATCAGCCTCAGTATCAAATAGACATGTTGATCCAACAAGTGAAAACCCTTCAAACCCAAATGATGGATATGTAAAATTAGGGGCAAACTAAATCCTACACCATAGAGGATTTATACCCATACCTCTTTGATCACTCTCCTCACATGTCTCCATTCCCAACTCACTTCTCGGTACCAAAATTTGACAAATATAGAAGCAATACCAACCCTATTGAACATATCCGAGAGTTTTTTTCTAGTTGTGTCAAAGTACCACATGATGAGACATACTTAATGTGACTATTCCCACAAAGCTTAGCCAAACCAGTAATGGAATGGTTCTCACATCTACCTCATGACATTCTGTCATGGGGTGAGTTGGCCAAAAAGTTCATCGCTCACTTCCATTATAACATCGAGCGCAAAGTCAGCATCAAGGACCTTTGTGATATCAAAAAAAAGGATGGAGAGTCTTTTGTGAAATTCATACAGAGGTGGAGGAATACTACAAATTGAATAACATATGATGTACCTGAGAAAGACCTAATAGTCATGTTCATTGACAATCTGATTCCAGACATGTCATTCACAACATAATTGCAATTAGCTCCAAAATTTACACAACTCATCGAACGAGGAGTTTGTTGTGAGCATAACTTAGTCAAACAAGGAATCCTTGTAGATCCTACCCAAATGAATACAAAAAAAACTACAATGCACAAAGCTAAGTGGTGGAATAAAAACAAAAATGTCACCAACGATGGTGTCATTGATGTGAAGACAGTCAACTACGCACAACCCAAAGTATCACTGCAAGGTGCACCTATGGCCAACCAACAACCTATGGTTCCCACTCCACAAGAATACAATCAAACCCAACCTCCCCCTATCCAAGCAGCCACTATGTCAAACAGTCAACAACAAGCTCAACGCAAACCATGGTTTCAATTCCAACAATGAGACTTCGCACCATTAGGAGAGTCGATAGAATCAACTTTATGGAAGCTGATACAATCTAACACTATCATTCTCCCAGAAATAAAGGAATATGAACACGGGAAATTCAAGCCAAGGTGGTGCAATTTCAATGATTTCTGCAATTTTCATTGGGTGAAGGGACAAAAAACACCCAACTGTTATCGATTAAAACATGCTATCCAATATCTGATTGACACAGGGGTCATCAATGTAACAAATACCCAAACCAAAGGGACAACTGATCATGCAATATTAAATGATACATTTCATGATCAAAATAGAGGGAAAGCCTCTGGGTCTGGTGGACAGTCAAAATGGGTCAACTATACTTATGCCAAGAGTTATAACGTTATCAATTTCCTGAATCCTTCAGATAGCCATGTGGCTACGATCACTATCAGAGACTAAGGCAACATATGTGTTGTAACCATGCGTCATACCAGAGTTGTCTTGAAAGGAGCACCTTCCTCATCTGCTATAATAGCTAACCCTCAAGCAACCTCAAATCCACAGACAAGCCTAGTGGATCAGCTAAAGTGCACGCCTACCCAAATCTCCATGTTTGACCTCTTGCGCATATCTCCGTAGCATAAACAGGCACTTGACCAAACCCTTCAGAATGTAGCTGTCCTAAGGGACATAACCCTTGAGAGCTTCCAAATGATAGTTAACCATATAGCTGCTAACAAACAAGAAACATTCACAGACCGTGATGTGCCGCTGCATAAACCCCTGCATAATGATCCTTTGCACTTGCTTGTCCAGGTCCACAAAAGTGCTATCCGTAGAGTCCTTGTTGATGGTGGGACTGGATTAAACATCTAAACTCTAAAGTTAATCAATCAATTAGGCTATTTAGAATCCAACATTAATGTAACAAGGAGGATCAATATTAGAGCTTACGATGAAGAGGAAAGATCCTCTAAAGGTATTATCATTCTACCTGTCTGGATTGGTCTAGTCATCAAGAATAGTCCCTTCCAGATCCTAGATCTTGAGTTGGGATACAACATGTTACTAGGGAGACCATGGATACATGAGATGTAAGTTGTACCTTCAACATAGCATCAGTGCTTCAAGTTCCCACACCAGGGAGAATAAATCATCATTAAGGGAGATCCAAATCCTTTCCAATACTCTAATGCAGTCCAAATCAGCACTGATAACCAAGTAGCCTCAAACCAAGATGCAAGCATCCCTTCCTCATTAGATTCAATTCCCAAGGATGTCACATGGAAAGTGGGAAAAATATCCATTACTAACAAGGGTTGTGGTGAATATAGCTATGAGGAAGCTTTCACTATCACAAACATGCCTCAGAGCCCAATAACATATGGAATGCCGCAACCAGTTGTTATAATAGAAACCCAAGAGCCTATTCTATTTAGGTGTCCACCCACAACCTTTTTTAGATGAGGATACATTACAGAAGAAAACCCATTCGATCAAGATATAAATACACGGTTGTACCAAGATCCATAAGAGACACTTCAACAACCCCTACCCATATCAAACTATGGAAATGGTTATACAATGCTGCAAAGATTTGGGTATGATGTACAACTGGTCTGGGGGAAAGAAAACAAGGCTTAATGGAATTGTCTCTCCTGCCAAACTAGAGAAACAAGAGTGGGTTAGGCTATGGGAAACAAAGAACCAGTCCTATCACCCAAGACATGCAAGTTGATCAAGAACAAATAGAAGAGTTACACCAGGGGTGAAAACCAGAACACATCTTGATAAGAAACATACTGTAATAACTATTTCCCTTCGAAGTGGGAACCTCTCAAACCTGAATAAACCTCAACCAATCAATTGATGATAATGAAGGAAGTGAGACATCTGACGAGCATTCTATAGAAATTGACTCCCACAAGTACGAGTGGAGATCCCTTCACAAATTTTAACCCTTGATCCTAGACTATTCCCCTCTGCCAGCCACCACCATACAACTTGATGACCTATTTGACCAACTATCCATTGATGACCAACCCTACATCGATAAACATGTTGATAAAAATTCCTTAGGAGGTGCATCCACATCACATTCTAGGTTTATCAGAACCATCTCTGTAGTCCCTTTCAACCAAATGGAGTAAACCCAAAATGATGGCCTATGTCTTGTACACCCTGAACTAATAGAGTGGGATCAACAAGGATTTCCTGATATGGATGTATTTGAGAATGATGAGGCTATTTTAGATTTCATGGGACTTAGAGAGGGAATGCCATCAGGAGACCATAAAATGGGTTTCTCCATTGACCTCAACAGATCAACATACTTTGGGGAGGAAGCTCCTCTTTCCAGTCATCAAAACAAATTGAAAAAGAAAAAAGAATCGTTAGTAAGTGAAAACTGAAAGGCGCTTACTGACACAAAAAATGATAAAAAGACAAAATAAGATGTATCTTCTAGTGAAAACCTCATTGAGGTGCTAGAAGATGGAAAGAAGGAACTCCTCCCTTTGAGAGAGGAAAAGTTGACATTATTAGCAGAAGAAACATAAGAAGTCAACTTGGGAGATGAAAAGAACCCAAAGAACATCTAATTAGCAAAATCACTCACCCCAGAGGAGAGAGAATAGCTCATCAATTTCTTCAAGGAAAGAATGATTAATTTTTCATGGTCCTACTCAGACATGCCAAGATTAGATCCAGAGCTTGTACTTCATCATCTCCCATTGCTACCCAATGCCAAAACTATCAAATAGAAGCTGCAAAAGATGCATTCCCATGCTGCATTACTAGTAAAGGAAAAATTGAAAAAGCTCCTAGATGCTAAGTTCATAAGACCAATCCCTTATGTAGACTGGATATCTAATCTGGTACCAGTTACAAAGAACAGTGATAAGATTCAAATTTGCATAGACTTTAGAGATCTTAACAAAGCTTGTCCCAATGATGACTTTCCTATGCCTAATGTTGATATGATAGTAGATCTAACAACTGGCCATCAAATTCTATCACTCACGGATGGATTTACAAGGTATAATTAGATAAGGATCGCACTAGAGGACCAACATAAAATGACTTTCACATGTCCCTTGGGCACATATTGTTGGAACATCATGCCGTTTGGTCTAAAAAATGCCGGAGCAACATATCAAAGGGCCATGACAACCATCTTTCATGATATCATCCACAAGACAATGGAAGACTATGTTGACAACATACTAGCCAAGTCAATGCTTAGAAAGGATCATCTACAAGCATTGGGACCCATCTTTGACATAATGCAGGAATACAAGGTCTGTTTAAACCCAAAGAAATGTGCATTGGGGTCACAACAAGGAAGCTATTGGGGTTCATAGTGTCACATAGAGGCATTGAAGTAGACCCAGTGAAATTCAAAGCAATATTGGACATGCCACCACCGACCAACCAAAGGAAACTAAGGGGGTTACAAGGAAGGCTCTAATCAATCAGGCACTTCATAGCTCAACTAGCAGACAAGTGCCACCCATTCCAACATCTACTACACAAATACATCAAATTTATATGGACAGAACAATGCGAAAAAACATTCCAAATATTCAAGGACTATCTACTCAAGTCTCCTATATTGGTGCCACCAGTCCAAGGTAGACCATTGCTTCTGTATATCTCGGCAATAGAATCAACATTAGGAATACTCTTGGCACAACATGATGACACATGCAAGGAGAGAGCCATCTACTATCTAAGTAGAGCATTGGTAGGATATGAGCTCAACTATAAGACAATTGAAAAATCATGCCTCGCAGTTGTCTTCGCTTCCCAGAAGTTGAGGCATTACATGTTGAGTCACCAAACAAAGTTGATAGCACATATTGATCCTTTAAAGTATCTCCTAAGCAAAGCAACACTCACTGGACGACTTATAAATTGGGTAATGATCTTAAGCGAGTTTGAGATTGAATACATAGACAAAAAAGCCATCAAAGGGCAAGTGATTGTGGATCAACTAGCAGAGGCACCTATTCAAGATCATCAGCCTATCATTTCTGACTTTCCTGATGAGTCTATTATGACACTACAACCAACGATCAAGGTATGGAAACTATACTTTGATGGGTCATGCACGAACCATGGTGTGGGGGCAGGAATAGTGATCATCACTCTGAATAATGATGCAATTCCAAAATCTTTTAGACTCAACTTCCCATGCACAAACAACATAGCAGAATACAAAGCACTGGTCATCAGATTAAAAAAAAAACTTCAATGGAGAATCAAGAACCTTAAGGTCTATGGAGATTCGGAGTTGGTCATTATCCAAGTCAACAATGATTATATGACAAAAGATGAGAAGATAATACCATACAGAGCACAGATGGATAGGTTGCGCACTAAGTTCTAATACGTCTTCTTTGAGAAAATACCATGGGCTCAAAACAAAGCTACAAACGCGATGGATACCATAGCATCACTGATTGATATGCCATGAAATGAAACGTGATTCCAGTTTCTAGTGGAGAAACTCATGATGCCATCACATCAAGCAACAATAATAGAATCAACATGCATCCTTGTTGGTCCTGAAACCCCATGGTACCATGATGTATATAATTACCTCCAAATTAGTGTCTTACCTCCTGACTTGTCTAGAAACCATAAAAAGTCCCTCATCCACCAAGCCTCTAGCTATACCATCCTATGAACTAATCTATATAGATGAAGTCTAGATAGAATGCTATTACAATGTCTCACTTCCATAGAATCCTAGAGAGCTATGTACGAGGTACATGAAGGAATTTTTGGAACCCACAAAGGTGGCAAAAACTTAGCTAAAAAGATTATCCACATGGGATACTTCTGGCCAATAGTAGAGACAGATGCAAACAAGTATGTACAAAGGTGTAGGCAATGTCAGATTCATGGAGACCTCATACATGCACCAGCCCAAGAAATAAATCCTATCACTTCACCATTGTCATTTTCTATGTGGGGATTTGACCTAGTTGGCAAAATTACACCTTCTTTAGCAAATGGACACAAATACATCATAGTAGAAACATAGTACTTCACTAAGTGGGTGGAAGCAATTCCCCTGACTTACAGAACTGAAAAGTAGATATCAATGTTCATACTCAACCATATCATCTGTCGATATGGAATTCCTTGAAGCATCCTGAAAAATTACGGTACACCTTTCCAAAACAAAGATGTTGAAGAGCTATGTGAACAGTTCCAAATCAAACAAGGATTCTCTTCATTTTATTATCCTCATGGGAACGGCCAGGCTGAAGCGACAAACAAAACCATTTTGAAAATCTTGAAGAAAACAGTTAACAAATCAGGGTGCGACTAACATTTATAGCTTAGTCCCGCGTTATGGGAATACAGAACTAGTGTGAGACCAACTACAAGAGCCACTCCTTTCTCCCTAGTATATGGATTAGAGGTGGTCCTACCCCTTGAAGTGGAAATACCATCCCTGAGGATATCATTAAAGAACCTGATTTCAGATGAAGACTACAGAGTAGCAAGGCTCAGTGAACTGAAACTACTAGATGAAAGAAGACAAAATGCATTCAATCACTTACAAGGCTATTATAATTTCCTTAGAAGGAACTATCATAAGAAGGTGGGGCCATGAAAATTTGAGGTAGGGGACCTTGTCCTCATGGAAAATCAAAAGAACTAAGCAGAGTGAGTGAAACCAGGAAAGTTTGAGCCTAACTGGCTAGGACCATATATCATTGTCAACTCTATCCAGAGTGGGGTATACCAACTGGCAACACCAGAAGGATATCAGCTCCTTGGATACATAAACAACATGCATCTCAAGAGGTTCTACACTTGAGGTCTCAATGGTTAAGGCAACTATCTACATATCCAGAAAATACCAAAAAATGAAAAATACAGAATGTTACCTTGGTGAAAACCTAGCAAACAGATGCCTTGGAGACAACAAAAAAAATATTCAAAAAATAAAAAAAGTAAAGAGAAACAAAATCGCTCTCTCAGTGAAAACCTGGCAAACAAGCACTATTGAGTAGGTACCTTGGTGAAAACCTGACAAACATATGCCAAATGTTCAAATCCAGCTTCACCATCACTGAACTCCAAGATCAAAAGCTTGAGCACACTTCAAATGCAAGACTGACCACCCAAGCTATATCCAGAAGCACAATCCCCTCTAAGCACCAAACTTATCCATGGTTAATACCGGTCCACCAGACTAGGGGGCGATTCTAAATGTCCTGAGAAAATCCCAAAAAATCAGAAAACTCATCAAAACTAAAAAGATAAAAATGTCCTTAAAAAAATCAATCTTCATAAAAAATAATAAAAAAAATTGCAAAATCCCAAGCAATAAAACCAACTCGATTATCAACAAAGAAAGAGGAAATCACACCAAGTCAATCAATGTCAAAACATGAGCTTTGAAAATTAGCATTGGGCCCATATGACAACTTTATCAATCCATCAAATCTATCAGTAAGCAAATTGGCAACCAAGCCAATCTATGAAATGTCACAACCATGAGCTTTGTGAATCAACATTGGGCCCATCTGACACAGCTTGATCATCCACCAAAAATGATCAAAATCAATCAATCAATCATATAAATCATCTTACACAGTGATGGATACACTCAGAACTAGACAGGTCAGTCTTATATGAGTCATCTAATACTGAAACCAGACACAATCAAAGCAATCATGCCAATCAAGCCTATCAAGAGAGTCGAGCCAATCAAGAGAATCCAACTGAATCAAGGAACAATCAAAATGTTGACTAGGTCAGTCAGTCGGTCAGATGTCCATCTATATTTCATGGTTACGTTCTTACACTACTCCAGGATCCACCAAGTGAGGAGAGTAGCTATGATGGATCATGACTTATTTTATCTAATTGCTGTCTGTTGAATGTTCACTTTGATTCCAGGGCCATGAAAATTTAGGATAAATACGGCAGGCACTGCCACTTATCTGGAAGCCACGCAGTTCCACAATCTAAGCTTAACCCTAGGAAAGAATAGGACATTCCTTCTATGTTATATGCTTGTTTATTTACCAATAGAATCATAGCGGTATCTAGATGGACTCTGGGTGCATTGGATTTCTATCTCAGTTTTTATGGGCTTTCTTCTTAAAATAAAGAGTTCACAGTGCTATCCAGATGGACTCTAGGTACATTGGAACTCTATCTTGGTTTTTTGGTCTTTCTTTTCAAAATCAAGAGCTCACGGTGCTATCCAAACAAAATCTGGGTGCGTTGGAGTTCTATCTTGGTTTTATTTTTTTCTTTTGTTCAGTTTATTCAGAGGGAAAAGCGGTATCTAGATGGTCAATATCTGGGTGCTTTTGGCTCTCTTTCTTTTCAAAAAGGGAACATAGATGAACCTAGATGGTCAATATTTGGGTGCACTAAGTTCTCTTTGTATTCAATCTCTCTACTCCTTTTGGTTATCAAGAGGTCGTGGCGGTATCCAGATGGTATGTGATCTAGATGCATTGGACACTCTTTAGGATTTAAAAAAAAAGATGCAATGATGACAAAAATTGGAAATGGGCAGTGACTTGGGTCACTCATCCATTCTATCAATTCATATCTATCAATCGATCCCAGAGAACATTCCAAACTAACTTTCTTCTAACTAATACATGCATTTACTCAGATATTTTGTGCATAGTAGATTGCATTCATTTAGTGCATAAGGAAAATCCAAAACATGTGCATAGTAGAATATATAATCAATGCATCCATCATCAATAACATCATAACTAACATAGGAATGCATTCATCATCATCATATAATGATTCACATTTTCAACAAATTAATGCTCATCTGACACATTTTCTATGCTTAATTTGTTGAGGGGTTATATAGTCCACTTGCTATCACTGGGGCAAGCTGGGGCAGGATCAAATCTGAAAATTCTTTGACACAATGTGATGAATCAAATTGCATCAAAGAGGGGCAAATGTAGACACCCTAAAATGGACAGACTTGCGACTTGACATTAAAACACTAATTTTCATCTATTAATTAATGGGTTTTTAACTGTTAATTAATCATCTATTTTCTTCTAAATTCATTTCATCTATTAATTAATGGTTTTTAATGGTTAATTAATCATCTATTTTCTTCTAAATTCATTCCCCAAATCATCTAATCAAATTCTCAAAATTAATTAAATAATTAGTTTTATTTAATTAATTAACCTTAATTGATTAATTTCTATTAATTAATTAATTAAATTCAATTTCCTATAGTTTAAATTGAAAGATTTCAACTTAGTAATTAAATTCTTTCGATTAAATTAATTTAATTTCATTCAATAAAGAAATTCTAAATAAAAAAGAATTCAATTATCTCACATGTTGAAAACTTTATTTATATAAATGAATTAAATATTCATTTATTTTCAAAGAGATAATCCTTAATTAGATTACATGAGTTACTCCACCCATCTCTCCAGTTCACATGGGTAACTCCACCCATCTCTCCAGTTCACATGGGTAACTCCACCCACCTCTTTAGTTCTAAAAGGTAACTCACAATTAGCTCTTCAGTCAACCAAAATCTATCTCCTCTTTACCAATTGAAGAGGTGGAGTTTACTGATGGCTTCTCTAGTTCCCTTTGATCTCAACCGTTCATCTCCCTATCTCTGGGATTGATCTCAACCATTCATATAATCCCCAATTCCTATATAATAAGCCCTTCATACCCATTTGAAGGATCTAGGATTTCAAGCTCTCGTGCACCATTACTCCGTCAGTTTGGTTCTAGCATTCAAGCCATCTTGTGATCACACACACACATTTAATTATCAAATTCTCGACACTTCTCAAGCCATAGACACTGCCCATGCCAATATTGAGCATCAAAAACAACATTTCAAAAGGAGTAGAGAGAGACAATAGAAGCTTCAAACACTTTGGGGTTTGCATTCATTTATTTTCTCTTATTTTCTTGTATATTGTATTGGTTACGTTTAAGTATTCGTATTAGTAACTTTTTGTGTATTTGATTTCTATCATTGCAAACTGGTGCTACTAACCCTCGTCGTTGGAAAGCTTGGGAACCACAAATCATGAACATGCATACAAAAAGTAATTGATTAAAAGGGTTTTTCCAAAACCAAAGAAACTAATCCAATTCCACAGAAACTAATCCAATTCCACAAAACTCAATACAAGAACACACTAGATATGAGAAGGACCAATCTATACTAAATCATTAGTCAAAGGAATATATGTTGCTACAAAAGTTTGGAAAATGAGCTACAATTAATATGCATTTTTTTTGCAATGTACAAAATAAGAAAGGACAAAGAACTCCTAGAAATATCTAAGGAAAAAACCTTATAGGAAGGTTATCCTAAAAACCATTGAAAGAAGAACTCCCAGTGAACTACCACTCCAAAACTCCTGGAAATAGAAGCCATCTTGGATACGAGAAAAAATCATGCACAAAAAGATGTGAAACTGCAAGAAAATGCATGTGAACCTCCTCAAAAACCTCCTCAAGCACGTATATATCAATTGGAAAGTCAACTAGAGCCTAACTGAACTCAAAATGCTAAATAATAGGCCTCAACTGCTCCATCACTGGTGAAGGAAATGAAAATTCCTCCTTGGCTGCAAATAGAACTCAAGAGGAAAAAGAACACCCTCCTTATCTGAAAATAAAGTCTAAGTCACAAAGATACCCCTCCATATGCATAAGCAAACTCATAAAGAAACCCAACTTCCCTTAAGCGCTCCGTATTTAAACACTAAATATCTATGTGAAAAAGAATTTTATCTATTTATAACATCTTAATTATATTCAATATATTTAGTAAATAAATTTACTAAATATATTAAATGTAATTAACACTAATTTTGTTTGATAAATTTAATATTTAAGTAAATTGTAAAATCTACTAAATGTTAAATATATAAAACAAAGTTCGACATTAACTTTATCAATATATATTATATTTAATTTATAACTTAAATTGAATAGATAATATATGTATCTATTAAATATAAGTCATAAATCAAGTGCAATATATATTAATAAGATTAATGTTTGTGGGTATTATAAATAAATAAAAACACATGAGCAACCAAAGTAAATCGAGTTGATTAAAACATTGACATCTGTCTTACTAGGGTATGAAAACCCTATCTTTCTATTCATTTGAACTTTCCTTGGATTTTGATGGTGACACTCTGGAACCTAGGGTTTTTATGGTTGGTTCTGATGACACTATTTGCATAGATTCAATGCCTATTGAGCATGTATTTCATTCTTTCCTCTACTGTGAGCTTCTCTTCTGAGTTTTTTAACTCAATCTCTCTTCAAAGAAATGAGAAACACTATACTTTTACCTCCATAAATATATTGCATTATGATACTTTTTTTGTCTCTGTACATTATTCATGATCTTTGTCCCTGTAACTAAAGATACATATTGATGTCTGCTCCTGCATTAGCCAATGTGGCTATCCTTTAAACATTGCTAGCCTCTGCATAGAAATTTTATGTTGTTTAATGTCCTCAAACAAAATAGTACTTAGTGTTACTTAGCCTCTAAGTCATTCAAAAAGTTGTCTTACTCAATGAGTTACCTCAACCCTTTGGACAACTGCAACGTGTGTCTTCTGTGACATTGCCCATTATCAAGTAAATTTATTCTTGTATGACAACTTTTTCAACTTATCCAGTGGTAAAATTTATTCAACATGACTTCATCACTTGAGCCCTTCTTCTTTCGAATAAATTTTGTATCGTTTCACTCTAGCTGGGTTACTCGACGCAACCTTTTATTCGACGAGTCATATAAATCAGCCCCACCACACTTCAAACAACCCCAACCATCATTATTCAAACTGTCCATTTAGACTAAACAAGAATTTATTCGATGTGGGTCCAATAAGTTAATCTTCTTTACGACTTTGCTTATCAAATAAGTCTTTCTTCGCCACCGCTTGATTCTGCTTACTCGACAACCCATATTTTTTGATGATTAACACTCTGCATATATCTCATTTTGGATAATTTACTTTCTTTGATTGATGAACTTTTGAATTACTCGAAGTGCCTTTTTGTTCCATGAAGCTTGACCAATCAATCATTCACCATGAAGAATGAGTGACCTCTAGTTCTTTCCAGCTACTGCTATGATTGTAGATAAATGTCTTTATGATGCTTGATATATCAATGCAACATTTAGCTTTCATTGGATGTATAACTATCATGTTGTAATATCACACTACCATTACACTGGAATTCACATCTTCCTTGAAGCATATGACTGAATTACAATTTTTATTTTTGCTTGTCCAAGATACAAGCCTTTCACCTAGAAAGAATGCACCACCACTTGTACTCTTTCTATCATCAACATTTCCTGCCCAATCAACATTAATAAACACACTCAAAGAGAAATCAATGTCATGAGCATACTACAGATCATAGTCAACCGTCCCTTTCAAATACCTGAATATTCTCTTGACTGCAACCATATTAGATTCCTTAGGATTTGATTGAAATCTGGCCACTATGCCAACCGCTTGAGCAATATATGGTCTCCTATGAACAACATACTGCAACTTACCGATCATAGATCCTGTACAAAGTAGTATCTACTACATCATATTCATCAACCTTAAACAATTTACATCCTATTACCATGGGGGTTCCAATTGGTTTGGATTACTCCATACCAAAAGTCTTGAGTACTTCTTTCACATATTTGGATTGACTGATATATATACCATTCTTTAGTTGTGAAACTTGCAATCCAATAAAGAACCCGATCTCCCCAATTATTGATATTTCAAATTCCTTCTTCATCTCTTCAACAAATGTCAAACTCATTTCATCATTTCCTCCAAATATTATATCATCAAAAAATACTTCAACGAACAACAACTATCTCCTTCAACTTTTAAGTACATATTGCTATCATCACTTGTTCTATTAAAGCCAATATGAATAAGATATGAATGTAACCTTTCATACCATGCCCTTGGAGCTTGTTTCAGTCCTTATAGTGCCTTTTGTATTTTTCATACCATGTAATTGTCCTTTGTCAATGCAAAACCATCGGGTTTTTCTATGCAAAACCATCGGGTTTGACTTGACATCCATTTGAAAAAATTTGAACTTCTTATAACCAGCATAAGAAAGTAGAATTCTTACCCCTTCCTTTCTTTCTACTAGAGAAAAATTCTCTCCATAGTTTAGTCCTTCTTCTTGTGGATAGCCCTTAAATACAATCCTTGCCTTATTTCTGGTCACATCTCCATCTTCATTCAATTTGTTCCTAAAAACCCAATTGGTACCACATTTTCATTTGTAGGTCTAGGAACAAGTGTCAAAGTATTTTTATTCTCAATATGATCAAGTTCTTTGTCCATAGCTTTTACCCAATCTTCACCCTTGAATTATTCCTTCACTATCTTGGACACATCCTTGGAAATCAAACAAGTACTCTCTCTGAGCTTTCTTCTGGTTAGGACACCTGCAGTTTTATCACCTATAATTTGATCAACATAATGATTCATCTTCACATACTTAGGTATCATCAGTTTAGGTCTAAAAGCTTCACATACCAAAAATAGGACCAAGTCTCTAATACCATTTTTTAGTATTAAGAGGTCCAAGATTTACTGAGAAGGGGGGTGAATCAGTAATCTTACAATTCAAACTTTTCATTAACCATTCAACCACTTGCATCAATAGACATCTATTGTATGGATTATTAAGCAATAAAGATAAACATCCACAACCATGAAACACAATAACACCAAAGTTTTTCTCATGGAAACCCAACTGGGAAAAACCACGTGTGGGGATGGCACTCAAAAAAATCTACACTCTTCTTAAGTACACCCGGTTAAGAGCTTAGCCCTATTTCAAGCTTACAAATGTTCGGTTAAGAGCAAGACCCTGTTAAGAGTCACCTGGTCAAGGGATTTACCTCTAGCCCTATTAGGAGCTTTAACCTGTTAGGAGTAACCTAGTTAAAGGATTTTAAACCCTAATTAAAGAGTCACCTGGTTAAAGGATTTACAGTTCAGACCTGTTAGGATCTACTTGGTTAAGGGATTTAGCTTGATGTAGTTGTTAGGAATCAACAAGTAAATAATCTAAGAAAGTATCACTCTCTACTAATTTAGATCTAGTTCAATCTCAATCTCTACTTCACCTACAAACAATCTTCTCTCTTCTCTCTTCTCTTGATAGCACCTCTGCATCCATGATCTACACTTGTACTTTCATCATTTTACATATTTATACATTACAATTTTAATTAGGGAAATTAATTGCCTTACAAAAAAATTTACAATCTTTCTCACTCAATGAACAAACCCCAAAACATGTTAACAATATATAGCACTCTCTAAAAAATTGAGGTTGACCTTCAAATCCATCGCACATTGATTTGACAAGGAAAAGTAAAACCACAAGACACTTTCCAATGTTCTTGCACAACCTCCAAGAAATCCAATCATAATGATCATGAATATGCCAACTCATCAATCCTCGTCAATCTTAAACATCACCATGATCCCTGTAACACATAATCACTTACTACAACATGGTGCATCATCACCGGTCAAGGATCTGACTAACTGTTCTAAGAACTACTTATGGATTTTTAACGAACGACCTTCTATCACTTGAAATTTGGTCTTTCGGTCATCAAATCATGATGCAGTCGCAACAACAACCTCATAAAATATTCAAGATAATATATCCTGAACCACAACATATGAATCCAAACCTATTTGACACAAACATCAAATTATTCCTTCTTGGCTTCATCTTGTTCTTCCTTTTGACCTATCAATCTTCAATTGCTTATAACTCATACCATAAATATGATAAACTTGTGCAGTCATAGATATAGCATCTAGAGACATCACTTAGTCTTCCTGTACTATCGTACACACCAACTCTTACCACATCTCTGGATTCAACCTCTTGAACAAACACTAATATAATAGGTACACTGTCAACCAACAAACATTAAGTTGACATCAATGACAACATCATAATTGATCAACCTATCATTAGATCTTCATCAAACACATACTCAAATTAACTCTGCATCAGTTATGCCAACTCTTTCCTAGAAGTCCTGTTAATCTCCTAGCTAATGTTTTGGCCAGGATCTTTTATCAGAGATTAAGCCTAATTTGTTATTTGTGTTGTATCTCCCTTTTTAGCTATCAACTTAATAAGTCTTTTTTTAATATCCTTGCATGATGTTCCTTGTTCATAGGAAGCCTTATACACCTCTACCAATTCGAAACTGATCCATTCAATGTTGCATCTATAAAATCCACCAGGAAGTCCGTCTAAGCCTAGATTTTTTTTCCTTTGGCCATGAAGATAATAGTATCATGAATTTCCTAAATAGAAATATCTCTATCCAGTTCCCTTGCATCCTACTCTACGAAATTATTTGGAATAAGTTAGATAAGCATTTTTCCATGGACTTCAAATTGTCAATACTCTGGTCCAAAGTGAAGAGCTCTTGGTAATATTTTTTAAATGCTTCTTTAACCCCTTGATATTTTATTCTCCCACCATTGTATTGGATTTCCTCAATAAACTCTCTTTTCTACTTGCTCTTGATTAAGTTAAATAAATAATTGAATCCTCTTTCTCAGTCTTTGTGTCAAGTCATCCTAGCTCTAACTCTTTGACCTTGAAACTTGTATTCTTGAATTTTCATTAAAAAAGAATTTGTCTTAATTAGTTTAGCCTCACTTTCTTCATTATAGCTATAATCTTGGAGTTCCTTTTCTACTTCATTAAGCTTGTGCTGCAATAACCCCTCTAACTTTTTCTTGTCTAGTGATTTATTCTTCCGCACAAATTGAAGCATTTTCTTCCATAAAGGGACCATAGATTCTCATTGATCCATCAGGTTTAGTCCTTTATTACAAAATTTAGATTGGCAAGAGGAAGCCTTGATGACCTCTAGGAAATCCTTATCATAGAAAAGGGAAATATTAGCATTGAAGAGCCCCTTCTTCTTGGTATGTTGGATGAGAGATGATGATTCCATCATAATAGAGGGAAAAATAGGAGAATGATCAGACATCGAGGCAAGGGTTACTAAAACTACATTGTCTCCATTAGTCTAAGAAAATGTAAACACTGAGGGATAAACATAAATTCTACCCAGTCTGCAATATATCCTCTACCTACAATCTTTATTATTACACAAGTATACCATATAAAAGAGGAAATATTCTTCTTATTGGAAAGAGGGTCCACTATATGGAGTGCTCTTTTAGCTTTAGATTAGAAGAAGAATTAATTTCCTTTCCAATATACATTATTCCCACCTTTCTTTTCCTCTCTCTTTTCAACCATATTAAAAACACCAATGTTGATCCAGTGAGCTTTTGGGAGTGATGTAGCCATCTAGTTCCAAAGTATGGATCTCTCTCTGTCTAATCATTGGAGGCATTCATTGAACAAATACCAATAGTGATATCTTGAGTTTGAAATTTCACCCAACCAAGTCTATTACATAGAGAGAAGGTTGGTTGACTAATATGGTTAGTCCACTTTGGGTTAATAAAAAAAACCATCCCACCCTTACCTTTTTCATGCTAAGCAATAAAACATTTGGCTTGATTCCATATGAATTTCAAGGTGTTAACAACTTGAAGCAAAACTACTTTAATCTCTTGGAGACATAGGAAATCCAGATTGCTTTTATTTCTACAAAAATTTATAACTACATATTTCCTATCACCCATCTCCAATCCTCAAACATTCCATCTTGATATATTAATGTTAATTTATTAGGAGAGGGTTGGGGAAGGGACTTTTGGTTCTTATACAATCTGCAAAAACATTTTAGAATTTCTATTCCTTTTTTTTGTAGGTTTTTTATTTGACCCTAAATGGGATAGGGAATTTCTATAATTCAATTTTATTTTCTTTTTATCCCCTTTTTTTAATACAAGCTCAAATTGTTCAACCTCTCCTCTTGGAACTGCCTCAGTCATTTCAACTTCCAAATTAATAAGAACTAGTTCCTTGCCAAAACCTTCATCTCCAAGAAGGAGGCTAGACTCTATGGCTCGAGAGTATTCACCTCTTTGGGGAGAATCCATTAGGGTTTCCCATCTACCATCCTTTTCTCGGGTCTAGATAGATTCCAAGGCTAACTGTTGTGCATCCTTTTTTCTACTGAACCACTAGCATTAGGGAATAGTGATTGAGGGCCAATCCCAGTCTCAACATTAGAAGTGATAGTTTCTGGAAAAAATTCAAACTCCTCTTCAAACATAGGGTTGATTAAGGAGATATTATTAAATTTTAAGGATTCTTCCTTCTCCATGTAAGTCTTGGGGTTAACCAACTTGTGCAAATTATTAGTAGACAAAAGGAATTCCTCCATTATTCTCCACATTAACCATATTCTCACTGCCTAAATTTGTATAACCTTTCCACACCTCTAAGGGAGGAGATGCCTTTGAACTATCAGACGCCTTCTTGATATTAAAAGCCCCATTCTAATTCATCTTGATAGAAGGGAATTCTTTTCCCAAGGTCGATTCATTTTCTAGAAAAAACAAACATGAAGATTACCTAACAGTTCCACATCCCATTTTAGGGTTTTATTTTATACTAACAAAGAAATTATTTCTAAAACCTCTAAGTTAGCATAGAGGGAAATCAAAACCCTCACATTTAGGTGAGTACGAGTAACTCATGATTAATAAATTTGAAGAACACTTTATAGAAGCTTCAAAATTTGGGGGAGAAAGCACCAAAACTCAGTAGGGACATTATTTTATTTCTATCCAATTAAGTGAATACCTAGCCAGAACCTGATCTAGGTTCCCTTTATGTGACCATGGGAAATCCCTAAATAGGTATTTCTCAACATTCCAGAACCCCTTCTCCAAAACTTGTTCTTGCGTACTATGAGATTTGAAGACTACTACAAAAGCCCTCTTTGCATCATATGGAAAAAATTGACATAGACCCCCAATCTCTTACCCCACACATTTCCTATCCACTCATCAAAAAATTTAGAAAAGAAAAAGAATTAATGTTCCTACAAACAAAGAAAATTGCCACATTTCTTAGTCTATTTCGCTAATTTTTAATAGCTTTCACCATATCAACATTTGGAGAGAGTGAAAGTATTTTAGGCCCAGAAAGAGACACCTTACCCTTCTCTCTACATCCAGGGAATCTATTTTGGATGATGCTTCGATATCCACCACCATTTATTTTTGTCCCTAATATTCCTCCATTAAAGCTTGCAGATGCTGAACACTTTGTCTTTTCTTTGTCTACAACCAATTCTGCCCTATATACTGCCTCTAAAATTTCTAGTTAAGAGTATCCAACTCCACTTGTAGATCATGCTTTTCAATATTTTCTTTAGATCCTCTTGGGTCCTCATTAATGCCACCAATCACCTTGGGCATAGTATCAAACGTTCCATACAATTACAATAAAGGTCAGACTCCTAGCCTAATAAATGCAGATGGTGGGGAAACATAGGGTTTGAACAACACATTTCGGGTGAAAAACCAAACAAAACACTAAACCTATATCAATCAAATGCAAGGGACTCAAATCCAGAAAGGCTGCAAGCCACATGAAAGGAAAAGAAGATTACAAAGAATCCCAAGCCATGAAAGATAATCCACAGAGTTGTAGGTAAGCACTCCAAGGAGGTTGAGGAAATGGTGGTGACAATATCCATGAGAAAATGATGATTTTGTCAACATAATGCTTGTGCATTTTTTGGATAGTTGAAGTCTTTGGTTTAAATAATTGAACAGTCAAAACAAAATGACAAATAAAATGTCAAGGAATAAAGTAGCCGTTCACAATCAATGGGTAGGTGCCAAGGAGGATTTTTGAAATCCTTGATCACTATGTCATGCATTCTCTTGTTTACCTTGGTGAAACTCTATTTTAATTTCCTTCACAAACTCTTTCGTAGATATCTAAATTTTTTTTGTTTAATTTTCAAAAGAATTGATCAATTTTTGTTATTCTTCATGTGCTAGCATTTGTTCCTTTTGGTTACCTTGTCTTGGAAAACCTTGATCCATATTATCTGTTTGTTAGTAATAATTGAGAGGGGGGGATGAATCAGTGGCTTCAAAAACTTTTCTTTATTCTAACCACCAATCAAATAAACCTCAGATTTTTATGTCCCTTACAAGATGCATGCCATGAAATACTTTATAATAATTAACTGTCTGTCAGTTTTCCTTTTCTGATCTTAGTCTCCTTGATTACCGATAAGCAGTAAAACTTATTTACCGACACTCAGTAAATATGCAGAGTATATCGATAAATCTAGAAATGCATATTTGAAATGTAAAATAGTAAAGTAATAAGCCATACACACATAACACATGGATTTTAATGTAGAAACCTTGTTAAGGGAAAAAAACCACTGGGACCGGTACCCCAAATTTTCACTCTTCTAAAGTGAGCCCTGTTAGGAGCCAACCCTGTTAAAGGTTACAAACACACTGTTACGTGTGACCTTGTTAGAGGATTTTATACATAGAGGTTGTCACTTAGTATTGGGAAACTCAGTTTGCTACCATCCTTGAATCATCCTCCTTCTTAGATTGTCAATAGGCTTTAGGAAAATCTAGTGCTACTTTCATGAATCAACCTTTTTGGTACTCCTTGGGATGTACCTCAATATATAGAAGATTGTTAAGTCCCACTCTGTTAAGAGACTTGATGCTTCAATGGTTAAACTGAAACACAATGACCTATTTCTAATGCAACTTGAATTGCATATTTTTAGATCTATTTAAGTACATTACCTCTCTGATCAATATATCAATTCAATTCTTTGTGCTCCACACTTTCTGCTCTGTGATGCTATGCTTCACTGTTCGTTGGTGTCTGCAGAATTCTTTAGCTCTCCTTCAACTTGATTGATAAGGACTGTATGAAGTTATCCTTCATCAGTTTCTCTTTAGCATCCTCTTTCTATCCACTCCCCCTCTTCGTGATTATTCTGGAAATGAATTAAGCTTGTCTCTTATATAGACATGAGATTCACCATTTCTTGATTCTTGGCGTGAAAAAAAATCCAGCCAATCTGATTTAAAACATAACTCCTAATTTATCTCATAGTTATCTTTATGCCAACTGTATAAATCTTCTTTAAATCAATCACTTAACCCTGGTTGAATAAAACAATGAAAACAACCAGTTAAGTCTATCTTTAGCTCTTGCCAGCTAGATATTTTGTCATTTTTTAAACTCTCTGTTCTGTCGGTCAACTCTGCAGTTAGTCATTGGTGACAACTGCCAGTTCCTTTGGTGTGAATTCAATTAGCTTTGGGATCTCCATCCATTGGGCATCATTGGATTTTACTCATCGGGCAACTCTGTTCTCAGCTCGTCGGGCATCCTGTGATTTTGCTTCATCAGGCAATATTGTCTTCTGCTTATCGGGTATCACTGTGACTTTGGTTCTTTGCCTTTACCGATGGTGTGCACTCCGTCGGTGTTATCTATCACTTAGTGAATACTTGACTTTTATGTATTACTAAAAGCATAATCCTTGTTCCATTGATTCTCTGAAGTCTTTGGCATTATATACATGACCGTATAGATGATATCAAGTTGACATCAATGACAATACAAATCATTAACTAATTTAATGTCTTGCATTATCTTCAACTTAACATTATCAAATATTTAATTAGTTACATGTCATCAATCTCTCCCTTTGGCATTGATGGAAACATACAATATTATCACACTATACTATTTCTAATATAGTATGAAATACAATTTTTGAGATTCATCAAACTACCAAACAATTTGTTTTGATAACCGATAGAAATGTCTGACCACCGATAAGCTCTGTGTTAGCTTAGATTTGATTCTTGCAGTTCTCTGTGTTTCTTGTTCTGATGTGTTCCATCCTTTCCTTGTTTCAATATCTCTCTTTTGACTATTCTTCTTCTTTGATGTCTCTATCTTGTCAGCAACTCTCCCTTTGGATATAATCTCTCCCTGTTGGAGTAATCTAATAATGGATAATCTTTCTTCTTTTTCTGAAGACTGTGATAATATGGATACTTTCTCTCCCTTTGACAACAATGCCAAACAAATATCTTACAGATATCAGACATTAATGTCAAATAATCATTTTCTTCCATCCATAATATATTCCTTAAATTTCCCTTATCCATCAGCAATACAACAATATGCTCTGGTGCTCGGTTCTGATATATACCTTTATGTATATAGATGTAGCTTTGAAGTTCATCTTTTTGCTTACATCAACATGAATGATATTTTGATAATATATAGGCTGATGCAGCCTTTAGTTTGTTACTGACTGGTAGATAAGGGTTTGACCCATAGTCTCTTTCTCAGGTACTCAAATGTATCCTTGGGTAGTGGCTTGGTGAAGATATCAGCTAATTATTCTTTTGATTGCACATACTCAAGTATAACCTCTTTTTCTTGAACTTTCTCTCTTAAGTAATGATACTTGATGGCAATGTGTTTAGTCTTTGCATGCATGACTGGATTCATGGAAATGTTTATTGCACTGGTGTTATCACAATAGATAGTCACTGGTTCTAAGATCTTCATATGCATACCTTCCAGCAACTGTTTGATCCATGCAATATTTGAGCAATTTGTAGTAGCAACAACATATTATGCTTCTACAGTAGACTGTGAGATGCATCCCTGCTTCTTGCTAATCCATGTGACAAGTCTGTCACCCATAAAGAATGATCCTCCAAATGTGCTCTTCTGGTAATCAAGATTTCCAGCCCAATCAGCGTCAGTAAACACTTTTAGTTCAAATTTGCCTTCTCTTTTATACCATAAGCCAAATTCCTTAGTATTCTTCAGATATCTTAGGATTCTTTTTACATCAGTCATATGTGATTCCCTGGGGTTAGCAAAAAATCTAGCAACAATTCCTACTGCATGTGCAATATCTGGTCTAGTGTGTACAACATACATGAGTTTTCCAATCATTGATCTGTACAAAGTCTGATT
>MU225944.1:708184-725053 GCA_018584345.1 Thuja plicata
TAGAAATGCTAATGCTCTGAGAAACAATATAGATTAGAGGGCATGGGTTTATAACTAAATACATGAAATGAATGAAGGAAACAAACATCAGGTGAAAAGCAATGGACATATCATAATCACTACAATTTTTAACATTCACTGCTAAAAAATAAACCCTAATGTCTACAAATCACATACCTTTGAAATGAATCACAGCTCAAAGATGAAGAAAGCAGAGCTACAAGACATTACACCCCAGCCAGTTACACTGTCTTCATGCGTAGGTTTGACCTAAAATTTGCTTCCTCCCGCTCCTTTTCTGATCTCTTTAGCATAAAAAATAAAAAAGATTTGGCCGTTTCACTTTTGTTTTTCCATGTATATCCCGCAACTATCAGAATTCTGATGGTCTATTTAAAACCCATCGAAATTCTGACACCATCGGTGACTATTACAAAAAAACCCAAAATCACAAAAAAAATTATCCGTCGGAAGTTGTTGTCAAAATTTGGCCCCAAATGTAGTAGTTTTAGGTCTTGAAACCTTCCTTTCTAAGCACACAAGATTTGATACCAATTGTCAAAATAACTGAGAGGGGGGGGGGGAGGTGAATCAGTGGCCTCAAAAATTAATCCAATATTAACCACAAAACTTTATATCTCAAATGTAAACCTCAAGTTATCTTCAGTCCTACAAGATGTATGCCCTTAAAAAATCTTATCCAATAAATACTGCTCGGAGTTCACTGTTAAACCTTATTCTTAAGCTTTACCAAATAGCAATCTATCATTTACCAAAATATAGTAAATAACTTAGTGTTTACTGATCAATCCTATTTTAGTAATGTGTAAAGCAAAACATTAAAGCAATGAATCATAAACACATTTAACACATGGATTTTTAATGTGTAAACCCTATTAAGGGAAAAACCACTTGGGACCAGTAACCCAAACTTTTCACTCTTCTAAAATGAGCTCAGTGAAGAGCCAACCTTGTAAAGGTTACAAACACAATGTTAAGTGTGACCTTGTTAGAGTATTTATCACTAATAGTTAATCACTTGATATCTGACATTTAACTATGCTATCTTCATGAATTAACCTTTTGATACTCCTTGGGATGTATCTCAATATATAAAGGATTGTTAAATCCTGCTTGGTTAAGAGACTTTATGATCCAATGGTTAAACTACAATAGTATATGATCTGTTCATATAAACAACTTATACTTGCAGATGTTCAGATCTATTGTAATCTCATAATACCTTTCTGATCAATGTTTCCTTTTCTTTCTTTGCCCCACTTCTTTCTTCTAGGTGATGATTTGTTCCTCTATTACTCGGTGTCTGCAGAACTCTTTAGCTTGTTTAATTAGGACTGTATGAAGTCTTCTTCACCAGTATTCTCTTCAGCATCTTCTTTTCTATTCACCCCCCTAATTCACAATGAATTAGCTTGTCTCTTTATAGACACGATTTCACCATTTCTAAGTCCTTGTTTTTCTTGTTCTTGGTGTGATCTGCAATTCTTTCCATTCTTGCTTTAAAGCTTTACTTGAGTTTTATCCCATAGATTTCTCCTTGACAACTGGAATAAAATAGCTTTAAAACTCTCGCTTATCTCTAGCTTTTAACTTGTCGATGAAAAAAATGTTATCAACCAGTTAACTCCATATTTAGCTCCTGCCAGCTAAGTCTTTTGTTGGTTCTAAACTTCAGTTCTTTTCAGTGTTTTAACTCCTTGTTAGCTCGGTCTTGACTTCGGCTGTCCTTGAGTATCTCTTGTGCGTCAGGGTTGTCTGTCTGTTGGGTAACACTGTGGTTCTACTTGTCGATAATGCTTGCTTGGGTTTCTTTCTTGGGTATCACTGTGACTCTTCTCTTGGGGTTCTCTATCCGTCAGGGTGCACTGTTTGTCAGTGTTTGTTGTCACTTTGTGTATAATGAACTTTTATGCATTACTGATAACATGACCTTTATCTCTCTGGTTCTTTGAAGACTTTGACACTATGTATATAACCAATCAGATTATATCAAGTTGACATCAATGACAATACAATACATTAACTGATTTAATGTCTTGCATTTACTTTCTACAGCTCATCAACTTAACATCTTCAAACATTCAATCAGTTATGGTTCATCACCCCTAAGTACTGGTGTAGTTGTCAGAAGGGACTTGAGCTGCAAGAAAGATTCAACATAGGATGATGTCCATGTAAACTCATCCTCTTTTGTAAGAAAGGACTATAGTGGACTAGCTATCTGACTAATTTTTTTTATGAAGCGCCTATAATAGCCAACATGTCCTAAAAAGGATCTAACATATTTTTTCTTAGTAGGTGTAGGCAATGTGAGAATTACCTCAATTTTTGCAGGGTCTACTTGGATGCTATCTTCTGAGATGAAGTGTCCCAGCATCACTCCTTGCATCATCATGAAACATTTCTCACTGTTGAGGGATAGGTTGTGCTCTTGACATTTGATCAACACTTTTTCCAAGTTCTTCAAAGCTTCCTCAAAATTAACACCAAATGTGGTGAAATCGTTCAGTATATTTCCATGCAATCATGTGATATATCAACAAAAATGTTGATTACAACCCTTTAGAAAGTGGCTGGTGCATTACATAAGAAAAAAGGTAACACAGAATATACATATGTTCCCCAAGGAAATGTAAATGTTGTCTTCTCCTGATCTTATGGAGAAATGCTAATATGATTATAACCACTGTATCCATCAAGAAAACAGAAGTACTTCTTACTAGCTAAGGTGTCTAGAACTTGATCAATAAATGACAAGGGAAAATGGTATTTCTTTGTTGCATTGTTCAATTTACTATAATCCATACATATTCTCCATTTACCCCCTTTTTTAGGAACTATGACCAAAGGTGATACCCATTTACTGTCAGAGATTGAATCTACATACACATAAACTGCTTCTTCTTCATACACATACATTGATTCCAATGAATCTACATACACATACACATAAACATAATAGACAGCTTGAAATTTTTTTGCAAGATAATTCGAAGGTTTCTCTAGTATATGATGACCTATCACTTCCAAAACATCAGCTCTCATTCACACCTCTTGATGAAATTTTGCGCATGGCCAACAATTGCCTTGTTGATGTTATTGGCATAGTCATTTGTGTGGATCCAAGCTCTACAATAAGAAGGATAGATAGGAATAAAGTTCTTAGAAGAAGTGTCAAACTGATGGATATGTCTTCTATTGGTACTAAAAAATACAACTAGGAGTTTTGAGTGTTTTATTAGTGCTTTGTATTTTGACCCCCTATAAGTGCTTTTTGAGCTTATTTGCCGTGATGGAATTTTGAGGTCTATCATGCATGTCAGGTGTTCATCACTCTTTTTTTGACATATGAAGACATCCCAAGTTGTCAGATTCAAGTTTCAAGTTGTTTTGTGATGTCTTGATTTGAGCACTTGTCAAATTCTGCATTTGTCGCGTAAGTGTCAATTTGCTGTAACAGGCATTGTTTCCATCTGACTAACTTGCATCCTTTTGTGTTTCATATGCTGCCACTTTGGGAATGTTTAAAATGTGTATTATAGACCCTATGTTTCAAATCCTAAGCTTTTTCAAATCCATTTGATAAGCTTTTGGATTCCCCAAAGTCGGTCCTACAGAATTGTCTAGTTTCTCTATTTTGCCCAGAATGCAAAATTATGAAATTGCCTACTTTGAGGTCTTGCAAGTTGTATCCAAGTTCAAGTTTTTGATGAATTGAAAGTTCCCCTACATAGTAAACCTGAGAATGTACTTCCTTGAAAATTATTAGACCTCGGCCAATCCAGTTGACCAATTTTCTCGCTTGATTCCAAATCCAGTTTCTGCATTTCACTATGCTTTAAGTTTTGAAAGTTGTTAAATGGCTGACTTTGAGATGCAGTACTGGTTGATAAATTCATCATCTGAGAAAGTTAGTTGAAGTTATTCATTCCTTATGTGAAGGTGAATCCATGTTCAGAGGTTCAGATTCTAAGGGTTCTTCTTGATGGGTTTATGAATTCAATTTTAAAGATAGTTTGTACAGATTGACAATGTTAAACATAATAAAGTTTACAGAATGGTCACTTTCATAGAGTGATAACTTTTTACCTAAAAGTTGTTTTCAAGAACCAATCATGGGGCCATCTCTTTGCATGTAAATGTGCTACCTGGATCGGTGGTGGAGTCTCAGGATGTGGTTTGATAACTTTGCAGAAGTGATTCTGAGGGTGATTTTCATTCATTTGCAGATTTGAGAAAGTGGTCAACTTAGGAGATTAAAATATCTCGACTCAGGAAGTGTCATAAAGATATGTTTTTGCAGGATGAGGGTAAACATGAAAGACTTCAAGTCTCCTGGATTTGAGATCCCTGGGAGGTTATTTGGTTAGTTTTCTAGGCCAGTTCCAAAGGTCATTTTCCATTAATGAGGTCATTTTGTAGAAATATCAAAAGTGGTTGTAATGGCCGCCAGTTTAATGTTTTGCGATCCGGGTGCACAGTAGTCTATATTTTGGTACATTGAAGAATGTAGAAGCATGGGCATGGCATTGAAAACAAATGAGATTGAAAGAAGCCTGCGTATGGGTTTGAGTAAATATTTTAGAAGCTTTCTCAGGAAAAAGAAATTGGCAGTATTTGTGCATAATGAATTTATTAAGGGCTTGGAATTTTTTAGCATATTGAGGGGGCACAGATATGATTGTAAACAAATTGAAAGCCTACCAAAGAACAACGCATAAAGATAATAGAAATCCTGCGTATGGTGAGTGTGAAGCCAGTGTGAGAAAATGAAAAGTATTGAGCTCAGATAAGGCGTGAGAAAGCATTTCAAATATGGAAGCAAAAATGCAGCCATGTGAACTAAATACAAAGTGTGGAAAGTAAGCAAAGTCTCTGAACCATCTCAAGTTTTAATTGCAAATGTGGTAGCACAACTAGTCACGTTTTTAATTATTTCTCAAAAAATACAAACTGGGTAGGGCTGAATTTTTAATATGTTTGAGACGACCATGCATGCACTCTACAAAAAACATTTCAAAGAAACCCAGTTTGAAAATCAAAAGTTACGGTCCTCTGAATATTGGCAAAAATAAATAATCAATAGTGCTTTTAGACATATATCCCACATGCATGGGGTTTGGGAGTTTTTTAGTATTTTTATGTTACAATGCTTGTATGCATTGTAAAGAAAGAGCCAAGAGGATCATTGGTGGGCCCCATTGTTTTGAGCTCAGAATGAGTTAAGCTTATTCAGAGACTTAGAGACTAAAGTAGTCTCCAAGTCTCCAGATCGAATCATGGTTAACAAAATCATTCAGAGACTTAGAGACTAAATTAGTCTCCAAGTCTACAGATCGAATCATGGTTAAGAAAATCATTCAGAGACTTAGAGACTAAAGTAGTCTCCAAGTCTCTAGATCTAATCATGGTTAACAAAATAATTTAGAGACTTAGAGACTAAAGTAGTCTCCAAGTCTCTAGATTGGATAGTCTCCAAGTCTCCAGATCAAGTAGTCTCCAAGTCTCCAGATCAAATAGTCTCCAAGTCTCCAGATCAAGTAGTCTTCAAGTCTCCAGATCGAATCATGGTTAAGAAAATCATTCAGAGACTTAGAGACTAAAGTAGTTTCCAAGTCTCCAGATCAAACTTAGGGTTAAGAAGGCCTTTCAGAGACTTAGAGACATTGAGAAAATGATAACCATGGTTAGAGTATGGTTAAGAGGTGGTCGAGTTAAGCCTATTCAGAAACTTAGAGACTAAGGCTTGTCTCCAAGTCTCTAGATCTAATCATGGTTAGTGAAATATTTCAGAGACTTGGAAATACACTGTGCAGAGGTAACTATGGTCAAAGCATGGTCAAGGTATGGTTAAGTCTAAGTCTATTCAGAGACTTAGAGATTGAGGCTTGTCTCCAAGTCTCTAAAAGAAACCATGGTCAAGGAAATCTCTTAGAGACTTAGAGACTAAGTAGTCTCCAAGTCTCCAAAAGGAACCGGGGTTAAAGGAGGAGTTCCAAGGCCAGTTTAGAGCAACAAATCAACATGTGACAAGTGTCAAAATCTAGTGAATTTTGGAGAAAAAGGTAATAAAAGGTAAAATCAGTGCAAAATAGAGATAATATGTGCTGAATATTAAAATGAAATATCATCTCAATTAAATAGTCTAACTATTGAAAAGACATGTAAATTCAAATATTTCAAGATATTCAGACTATTTAGAAAGTTTGCACGGGAGAGGAAGTTTGTTTAGTGATTCAGGGGGCAATTTTTATCCAAAATATGAAGTATCATATATCACCGGAAAGCTCTCAAGATGAGGATTCTGATTCTATGAACCATTTGAGTCCAGAACATATCAGATTTTTGCAGTTGTAGAAAGAAGCAGTTGTAGATATTTTTAGGGACAAACAGGTGTCGGTGACTGGATTGTTTTATCTTTCTCCTATATCTGGTTTTTTCTCCATTGTAACAAGGATGGTGAAATCAATGCTGCAAGGCAAATTTCTGATTCTAGGGTCTTATTTTCTGAGTTTTTTTTTCATTCTGGATGTATTGAAGCAGGATATATTAATGGAATACAGTGTAGTTCCTGTTCCATATTATTGTTGTATCTTTATATTTTGTTGATGCTCTTGTATGTTTAGTTTGTAAGGCATTCTGAACATGCTGGTTACAAGGTAACTGTGCAATTACTTGTGATTTTCCTTCAAGGAAGGAGTCAGTCTTATGAGTAATTTTAGAGGGATAAGCATTTGAATGAGGATTTGATACATTAGTATGGGAATGATAAGATAGTCTATAAGACATTCTATCTGAGCTGCATATAGTTTGTAAGGCATTCTATTTATGTTTCCATTAAGTAATTTCTGTTGATGTACGTTTGTATGACTCTATTGCCCACTAGATAAGGCACTGGTCTTTGCTGGTTATGCAGTCCTTACCATCAATCATTTAAAATAAAATCATCTTTCATTTCCTGTTTAAAAGTATGAATGTCTAGAATTTGTATTGAATAATACAGACATTGTTGGTGGTTCCTTGAAGAAGTGAATCCACAGGTTAGCCTTCCTAAGTCCAGGGAATTTAAACAAGAAGAAGGATGAATGTCCTTAATCCACTGTAAGGTTTACTGTTAAGTAGTGAGTCTGAAGATAGGTACACCCACCTGGGTCTGTGGAGCCCAAAGTGAAGAAGGATCATATCCTTGTTAATTAGCCTTTTCCCTGTATGAATCTGAATTGGGAATCTAAGAGTCAGACTTGAATAGATATAAATTTATTCAACAAGAAAAAGTGCTAACATCTTCATCTACTGTAAATTTAACTTCATGGGGCCCAACAACTCTGAAAGAAGGTGCACAACTCCAAGAAATGTACCATTTAAACAATGTTGTTGTTCTTGCAATTAAAACTTGAAAATTCACATACTACAATAGAAAGGTCATAAGCACTCTGGCTAGTACCCACCTCTTCATAAACCCGAACATAGAAGACAAAGAAAAGCTAAAAATGTGGTTTGAACAGAATGAGAATAATACTATATCATTGTCTGCAAAAGCTATAGATGCACCCCTACACATCCCAAGGAAAACAATTGTTGAAATTGAAGAACAAACTATGCATGTGACACAACCTTTTCAGTTAAGGGTAAAAGCAACAATTCAGTTCATAAAATCAAATTCAGTTTACTACCCATCTTTCCCCTTTCACTCAAATGGTAGACAATGTAAGAAAAAAATTGTACAAAATGCTGATGACACATGGACTTGTGCAGAGTGCAAATCCACATTTGTAGATTGCCTTTATAGGTGCATACTTTAGCTAAAGCTAGCAGATCATACATGCACGCTTTGGGTTGTTTTTCTTGATGAATCGACAACCCACATTCTTGGTATGTATGCACATGAATTATGTATGCTCCACCTCAATCAAGAAATAGATAATGACGCTGAGACAATAATCAAACATGGTTTTTTCAAACAATTCCTCTTCACCATCTCATCTATATACAATTCAAGTGGTGCTCAAGGCCGATTGAAGTCAACAATCACCAAAGTTTTCATGTTGGATCTTGTTGAAGAAAATACCTCTTTTCTCAAGAAAATCAATGATATGGAAAATCACACAAGTACCTAATTATACATCCATTGCTGATGATGTGTACAAACATATTTATAATACTATATATCTAGTGAAAATACTTTTGGTTGCACCTATTTTGGATCAATGTTGCTTGATACATATTACCCTTTATTTTTAATTCCACAAAAATGATGTTCCTACTACCTTTCAACATTTTATTACTTTATGATACATGGTGTAAATGCTTACTACTTTTGGTTCACCTTCTATTGGTGGCGAAGTATATCACTATAGTCATTAAAATGTGTGAACGTATTTCAAATATTATATATTTAGTGAATTAAAATATGTATTCTTGCGTCTCTCTCAGTTGAATATGAATTTATAATTAGTACACATTCCTTAGTCCCACAAAATGATGTTTATAAAAATTTCAGGCCAGTTCAAATTGTGTTCAAGGATGGCTACTTAAACCTCCAATATTTATGCTATGTAAAGATATATTTGGAAGACTATATATTTAGTGAATTTAAATATTTATTATTGATGAAATATATTTTTCCATTATTATGAAAAGGAAAACCATTGGTAATGACTACACTGAAAGACATATTTTAGCACAACCTGACAAAACAGTCTACAGTATAAACCGAAGACACAACTTACAAATGCAACCGAAAAAGTTAACAGTGGAACCCAACATGAGTAAACTGACAGAGGAACCCGATAGCACAGTGTAAATTGATAGAGAAGATTACAGAGTAAACTGAAAGAGAAGAAAAGAGAGGAACCTGACAGAGCAAGGAAAACTGATAGATAGTTCACAGAAGGAACACCGAAATACTTTCAGAGCAACCCGAGCATCAGACACCGAAAGTTAGTTATATCCTGAGAAAAGTGGATCTGACTTCCATGTCAGATAAAACACTTATGTTTTATATTTAGAGTTTTGATTTGATTTAAAACCATCTCTTGAGGAACAAGAAATATAATTGTAATTGTTTTAATCAGTATAACTGATTAAAAACATACAAACTAGGAGATCAAGGTCAAGTTGTAAACTTGTGATCATAGAGTTAAGAATGTAATACATGAAACTAAAAGGTCAAGTCTATTGTATAAATAGATGTGTAATCATTCATTCAAGATGGATGTGAGGATGATTGTAGCCAAGGAGCACATATATGGATCAGATTGAGAGTTTCAAGAAACAGAACAACAAAAGATGAATTTGGTTATCAAGAACCAAGAATCAAGGCAACCGAGCAACAAAGGTATTAATCAATCACATTAGGTGATACTTTGTACATGTTAGTAATAACTGAGGGGGGGGGGTGAATTAGTGGCCTAAAAAATATTCCAATTAATCAACCCAAAACTTAGTACCACAATATTAAGCCTCTAGTTATCTTCAGTTCTATAAGATGAATGCCTTCAAATATACTTATCATATTACTACTGCTTGGAATGCTTTGTTAAACCTTATTCTATATGTTTACTGAATAGCAGTCTTTCAATTTACCAAAAAATAGTAAATTACTTATTGTATACCGATCAATCCAGATTAGCTATGTGTAATGCAAAACACTAAAGTAATAACTCATAAACACATTGACACATGGATTTTTAATGTGGAAACCCTGTTAAGGAAAAAACCACTTGGGACTGGTAACCCAAAATTTTCACTCTTCTGAAGTGAGATCAGTGAAGAGCCAACCCTATTAAAGGTTACAAACACACTATTAGGTGTGACCTTGTTAGAGGATTTAAAATATTATTTTTTCAATTGATATCAGGCATTTCTATGCTACCTTCCTTGTCCAAACTCTTCTGGTTTGTCAAATGGTATCTGGCATCTCATGCTATCTTCATGACCAAAATTTTTGATACTCCTTGGGATGTATCTCAATATAGAAAGGATTTTTAAATCCTGCTTAGTTAAGAGACTTTCTGAATCAATGGTTAAACTAAAACAATATGATCTGTTAACATATACAACTTATACTTGCATATTTTTAGATCTATTATAAGCTCATAAAACTAATCTGATCAATATATATTTTTAATACCTTTGCTCCACTTTTGTTCTGCTCGGTGATGCTATGCTCTATTTCTTGGTGTCTGTAGAAATATTTAGCTCTTTCCTCATCTTGATTGATTAGGACTGTATGAATTTGTTCTTCATTAGTTTCTCTCCAGCATCCTCTTTTTCATTCACTCCCCTTAACTCGTAATGAATTAAGTTGTCTCTTTATAGACATGATATCACCATTTCTAGGTTCTTGATTTTTTTGATCTTGGCATGATCCGCAATCTTAGCCAATCTAATTTAAATCAAAAATCTTATTTCATCTCAGAGATATCTTCTTGCCAACTGGACAAAATATCTTTAAATCCTTTACTCATCTCTAGCTTTATCTTGTCGATGAAAATAATGATAACTACCAGTTAAGTCCATATTTATCTTTGCCAGCTAGATATTTTGTCATTTCTGAACTCAAGTTATCTTCAGTGTTTTAACTCTTTCTAAGCTTCGATCAACACTCTAGTTCTCCTCAGGCTTCTCCGTCGGGGTTCTCTGTCTGTCAATTTACACTATGATTTTGGCAGTCGGGTATACTTGTGATTTTTCTTGTCGGTAATGCTCATCAATTTTCTTTCTCGGGCATCACTGTGACTTGAATTTTGGTTATCTGTGTCCGTTGGGTTCCACTAGCCATTGGTGTTAGAAGTCACATAGTAAATGTTTGTCTTTTATGCATTACTGAAAGTATAATCTTTATCTCTCTAATTCTCTTAAGTCTTTGACACTTTGATTATAACCGATTAGATTATATAAAGTTGACATCAATGAAAATACAATCCATTGACTAATTTAATGTCTTGCATTATCTTTCTGCATTTTAGTGATCAACTTAACATCTTCAAACATTCAATCAATCACATGTCATCAATCTCTCACTTTGGCATTGACGGAAATATACTACATTATTATACTATACTATTACTAATACAATATGAAATATAATAGTTTCATCAAGCTTTCCTAATGTAACTATTACAAATGTCTAGCTTTCGGTAAGCTCAAATAGCTTAGATTTGTTTCTTGCATAGTGTTTTTTTTAATCTTTAATCCTTTCATTGGATAGATGTATCATCTTCTGTTTCTGTTCTAATATGTTCTCTACCTAGACTGTTCTTCTTCTTGATAATCTCTTTTTCCTTTGACAAAAATATCTCTCTTTGTATGAACTCTCTCCCTTTTTTACTTCTCTCCCTTAGATGGATATTTCATATTTAATCAATTTCTCTCCCTTTGAATATTGATTAACTCTTCCTTTTGATTCTCAGGAACTTCTCTTCATAGATAATGACATAATATTTCTGATCAATGAGATAAGCTGTCCCTTATGATAATGAGATAACCTCTCCCTTTGACAACAATGCCAAACAATTTTCTTCTATATCATCTTCCCTTCCTGTATATAATATATTCCTTGAATTTCCCTATCCATCAACAATACAATGTCTCTGGTGTTCGGTGTAGATTTGTACCTTGTTGTGTACATATGTATCTGTTGTTGTTCATCTTGGTGTTTGCATCAACATGAATGATCTTCAGATTATGTGTAAGCTGATGCAGCCTCCTAGTCAGCTTACTGACCGATAGACAAGGGTTGGACCCCTAGTCTATGTCTCAAGTACTCAAATGTATCCTTCGATAATGGCTTGGTGAATATACCAGCTAATTATTCCTTTGATTGAACATATTCTAGTATCAACTCCTTTGCTTGCACTTTTTCTCGTAGATAGAGATACTTGATAGCAATATGCTTAGTCTTAGCATGCATTAATGGGTTCTTATAAATGTAAATTGCACTGGTATTATCACAGTAGATAATTACTGGTTCAAGAATCTTCATATTCATACCTTCTAGCAATTGTTTGATCCATGCAATATTGGAGCAATTTGCAGCAGCAGCCACATACTCTACTTTTGTAGTAGACTAAGAGATGCATCCTTGCTTCTTGCTGATCCATGTGACAAGTCGTCACCCATGAAGAATTCTCCTCCAGTTGTTCTCTTCCGGTCATCAATGTTTCCAGCCCAATCAACATCTGTATAGACTTGTAGCTCAAATTTTCCTTCTCTCTTATACCATAATCCATATTCCTCGGTGTTCTTCAGATATCTTAGAATTCTCTTGACATAAGTCATATGTGATTCTTTGGGATTAGCAGAGAATCTTGCAACTATTCCAACTGCATGTGCTATATCTGGTCTGGTATGAACAACATACATTAGTTTTTCAATCATTGATCTATACAAGGTTTTCTTTACCTCATTTGATTTGTCTTCTTTTGTCAGCTTACATCCGATAGACATAGGTGTTCCAACTGGTTTGGAATCTTCCATCTTGAATATCTTCAACATTTCCTTGATGTATTTGGACTGAGTGATATATATATGCCTACATCTTGTTGAAGAATATGTAAACCAAGAAAGAATTTGATCTCTCCAAACATAGACATTTCAAATTCTTTGCTCATTTCATTAGCAAAGGATTTGCATAACAATTCATTTCCCCCAAAAATGACATCATCAACAAAAATTTCAGCAATTAGAATATTACCAACAGTATCTTCTTTTAAGTACAGGTTTCTATTTTCACTTGTTCTTACAAATTTAATGCTAATTAGATATGAGTGAAGTCTTTCATACCAGGCTCTAGGTTCTTGTTTCAATCCATACAAGGATTTATGTAGTCTACATACCATATTTCTCTTGTCTGGATCAACAAACACTTCTGGTTGTTCAATGTATACCTCTTCTTCCAGTATTCCATTTAGGAATGCATATTTGACATCCATCTAGTATACCTTGAATCCTTTGAATGCAACATAAGAAAGAAAGATTCTAACTCTTTCTAGTCTAGCAACGGATGCAAAGGTTTCTCCATAATCAATACCTTCTTCTTGTGCATATCCCTTGCATACTAACCTTGCTTTGTTTCTTGTGACCTCTCCATTCTCATTCAACTTGTTTCTGAATATCCATTTGGTACCGATGACATCCTTGTCATCTGGTCTTAGTACTAGTGTCCATGTAATGTTCTTCTCAATCTGTTCTATTTCTTCATTCATAGCACTGACCCATTCTTCATTCTCAAGTGCAGTATTAAGAGATTTAGGCTCAAAATCACAAAAGTAAACATCTAGTGTTTAGTGACTTACTTCTTGTTCTCATTCCAGCCTTCTTGTTTCCTATGATTTTATTCTATGGATGTTGTCTTATAACATACTTGGCAAGTGTCGGTTCAACTTTGTGTTCATCATTCTGATCATCTTCTTGACCTTCGTTCTGATCTTCATCACTTGGAACATCATCTTGAGGATTTTCTTGATTTTTGATAATTGCAGCCTGATGCTCAGGTGGAATGTTTTTGTTTCTCAAGAGTGATACACTATTTCTTGGGTAGAGTGTCAGGTTATATATAAACAAACCTGTTGTAGTCCTCTGGTTCTCTTCTTCTTTCCTTATCATTCTTTTCTGCAAATTTGTCTAGTTTCAAATTTGCACTCAATGATCTTGTTAGATGACTTGTTAAGACATTTATAAGCCTTTCTTTTGGTTGAATACCTGAGAAAGATACCTTCTTCACTTTTGGAGTCAAGTTTTCAATTTCTATTATCCTTCAAAATATAACATTGGCTACCAAAAATTCTAAAGTAACTTACATTGGGTGTATGACCATACCAAAGTTCATAGGGTTTCCTCTTTGTGTCCTTCTTCAATTGTACTTTGTTTAATGTGTAGATAGAAGTACTGATAGCTTCCCTCCAGAAAGTTTGAGTGATGCTCTTCTCAATCATCAATGTTCTTGCACATTCAACAATTGATCTATTTCTCCTTTCAGCAATTCCATTTTGCTGTGGTGTTCTCAGTGCAAAAACCTATATTTTAATTGCACGCTCATTGCAATAGTTAGTTAATTCATCTGAAGTAAATTCCCCTCCTCTATCTGACCTTAATAATTTTAATTTATTTTCACTTTGTTTTTGTACCATAGCCTTATACCATTTAAACATATTGAATTCTTTTGATTTATCTTTTAAGAACATAACAGTCATCATTCTAGAGTAATCATCAACAAAGAGAATAAAATACCTATCTCCATAGTAACTCTTTGTTCTCACGGGTCCACATAGATCTCTATAAACTAATTCTAGAATTGCATTAGATGTATGGGTTTTACTCTTGAAACTAGAGTTTTTCATCTTACCTTTTTGACAATTCTTGCACATGATATGCTCTCAGGCTTAGTCATGCTTGATAAGCCTCTAAAATTCCTTTTGTTTCTTATCTTTATCATATTTTCAATATTCACATGACACAATATTTTGTGCCATAACCATATGTCTTTGTTTCTAGCCATTAAACAAGTGGTGTTAGTGTCATCAAGATAGAAAATGTTACCTTTTGTCTGCTCACTGGTTTCAATCAACCTTCTTGATTCATTGAAGATCTTTGCCTTCTTATTTTCAAATGGTACTCGGTGACCTATATTATTCAGTTGTGAAACACTTAATAGATTATAATTCAGAATTTTTACCCAGTAAGCATTATCACATTTGATCAGGTTATTCAACATTATAGTTCCTTTACCTTCAACTAGACAAGGTGTATCATTTCCCATTCTTACTGAACCACCATTATAGTATTCAAAAGTCTCAAACTTTTGTTTATCACTAGTCATATGGTGAGTGCAACCACTATCTATGATCCAAATATCGTTCTTACTAACTTTAGATATGAGTGCAGTTTCTACATACCTTTCTTCTTCTTCATCTGAATCATCCTTCATGGCTACAAATACCATCTCAATGTCTTCTTCTGATTTGGTGTTAGTGTCATCAACTCTGTTCTCATCTAGGTAACAAGATTTCTTCCATTTGTCCTTGTAGTCTTTGGTATCTCTTTTGTCAGATTGTCAATTGCTTCGGTAATCTCCATTATCAGCTCTATCAAAATTCTTATCATATGATCTGTCATTACCTCTGTCATCTTTTCTTCTGTTTGGACATCTTGCAGAAAAGTGTCTAACCTCTTTAAAATTGAAGCATACAAGTGGTAATTTACCTTTGTATCTACCTTTGCCTCTCTAGAATATTCTTGCCATTAGTGCTTTAATCTCATCAAGTCCTTGATCCTCATTATCACTTTCACTATCATTTCTAATAGCATGTCTATGACTTGAGTTACTTATTTTCAAAGAAGATTTGAATGCAGATTCTATCGATGGTAAGACACTATTATCAAAGTTATTCATCTCAAATGAAATCAATCTACCAATTAGACTATCTAGAGTAACTGTATTTTTTGCAACTGCTCTCATTTCGTGAATAATAGAAACTCTAATAGCATATACAGGCAGTAAGGCTCTTAAGATTTTACTTACCACTGTCTCCTCTTCAAGTACACCTCCAACTCCTCAGATAGCATTGACTACCTCTTTGATTCTACAGCTATACTGAGTGATATTTTCTCCTTCTTTCATCCTTAGGTCATCAAACCTCCCTCTTAGGCTTTCTTCCTTGGCTCTTAGTACATTAGCATCTCCTCCATGTACCAACTTCAACTTATCCCATATTTTCTTTGCAGAGGTGCAAGTTTTGACATCTTCAAACTCAGCATTGGAGAGCGATGAGGAAATTTCTATCATCATGCAATTATGCTCATGCTCTACTCTTAATTACTCAAGAGTGTGAGGTCCTATACAAAAAACATATTCAGTAACAAGGTATTGAGTAACATCATTTCCAATACCTGATAGGTGGAGTCTTATTATTATTTTCCATGATGCAAAGTTGTCTTTATTCAAATTGGGCACATCTCGTATGTTCATCTTGTGATCTTTTTCTTGAGCTATTAAACTCCCTTTCTAAGAAAACAAGCTCTGATACCAATTTTTAGTGATAACTAAGAAGGGGGGGGTGGGTGAATCAGTGGCCTAAAAAATATTCCAATTAATCAACCCAAAAACTTAGTACCACAATATTAAGCCTTTAGTTATCTTCAGTCCTATAAGATGAATGCCTTCAAATATACTTATCAAATTACTACTGCTCGGAATGCTTTTTTAAACCTTATTCTGTATGTTTAATGAATAGCAGTCTTTCAATTTATTGAAAAATAGTAAATTACTTAGAGTATACTGATCAATCCAGATTAACTATGTGTAATGCAAAACACTAAAGTAATGACTCATAAACACATTGACACATGGATTTTTAATATGGAAACCCTATTAAGGGAAAAATCACTTGGGACCGGTAACCCAAAATTTTCACTCTTCTGAAGTGAGCTCGGTGAAGAGCCAACCCTATTAAAGGTTAGAAACACAATGTTAGGTGTGACCTTGTTAGAGGATTTAAAATATTAGTTTGTCACTTGATATCGAGCATTTCTATGCTACCTTCCTTGTCCAAACTCTTCTGGTTTGTCAAATGGTATCTGGCATCTCATGCTATCTTCATGACCAAAATTTTTGATACTCCTTGGGATGTATCTCAATATAGAAAGGATTTTTAAATCCTGCTCGGTTAAGAGACTTTCTGAATTAGTGGTTAAATTGAAATAGTATGATCTGTTCACATATGTTGGAAATAATCAAGACTAGCCAAGTTACTGAGAGGGGAGGGGTGAATCAGTAACTCTTAAAACTTTAAAACATTTCTGCACATGTATATACTTTGACCATTCATTCATCTAATCTACTGCAAG
>MU225944.1:732425-745869 GCA_018584345.1 Thuja plicata
GTAAACACTGCTGAACTGTTCATATGCTCGGTGACCACTGTTCTGCTCGGTATGAACTGTTTAACCGCTGAGCTTTACAATGTGATTACTGAATGCTCGGTATAAGCTATGGACTGAGTGATGAGCTTGGTAAGCATACAGAATCGAATAAGTGTTTTCACTGATGACAAATATAACATAATTCTAACACACATATACAACTTATACTTAGATTTTTAGATCTATTTTAAGCTCATAAAACTAATCTGATCAATATATTTTTTTAATACCTTTTCTCCACTTTTTTTCTACTCAGTGATGCTATGCTCTATTGCTTAGTGTCCACAGAAATATTTAGCTCTTTCCTTAGTTTGATTGATTAGGACTGTATGAAGTTATTCTTCATCAGTTTATCTCCAACATCCTCTTTTTCATTCACTCCCCTTAATTCGTAATGAATTAAGTTGTCTCTTTATAGACATGATATCACCGTTTCTAGGTTCTTGATTTTTTTGATCTTGGTGTGATCCACAATCTTAGCCAATCTAATTTAAAGAAAAAATCTTGTTTTATCTCATAGAGATATTCTTTCCAACTGGACAAAACAAATTTAAATCCTTTACTCATCTCTCGCTTTATCTTGTCGATGAAAACAATGATAACTACCAGTTAAGTCCATATTTAGCTATGCCAGCTAGATATTTTGTCATTTCTGAACTCAAGTTATCTTTGGTGTTTTAACTCTTTGTAAGCTTTCGTCAACACTCCAGTTCTCCTTGGGCTTCTCTGTCAGGGTTGTGTATCCATTGATTTACACTATGATTTTGGTCATCGGGTATGCTTGTGATTCTTCTTGTCAGTAATGCTTGTCAGTTTTCTTGCTCGGGCATCACTGTGACTTGAATTTCTGTTATCTCTGTCTGTCGGGTTCCACTAGCCGTCGGTGTTAGAAGTCACATAGTGAATGTGTGTCTTTTATGCATTACTGAAAGTATAATCTTTATCTCTCTGATTCTCTGAAGTTTTTTACACTTTGATTATAACTGATTATATTATATCAAGTTGACATCAATTACAATACAATCCATTAACTGATTTAATGTCTTGCATTATCTTTCTACATTTCGGTGATCAACTTAACATCTTCAAACATTCAAATAGTTACATGTCATCACATGTGACTTTAATGGATCTGTAATCAGAAATTGTAGATTGCATACACTTAGGCCAATTTTTATTTTTGTCTACATTCTAACAAGTGTACCAAATAGAAGAAATCCTTTCAAGAAAGGTGATTTAAAAATCCTTTGTAAATCTCTTAACCAAGTGCACACTAAACAGTGTTGCTAAAGATATTAACAGAGTAGACCTTAACCAGTCTCCACATAATACTCTTAACAAGGTAGATCATCAGAAGTGATCAAAATTATAAGCCTTAACCGACCCCTTCCAATCTGCAGATAGTGAAGTTTTTGTGGGTGCCATCCCCACCATAGTTTTTACCTTCTAACAGAGGTTTTTTGCGTTACCATATCTTGCATTATGTGTCATTAATTTCATGAATGTTTCTATGAATTTCTACATACAATTAAGATTATGAATTGATATCACATGCATAAAGAAAGAATAATAGATATGATTGGTAAAGAAAAGAGTTGATTACATAAGGTTAAAGTTTAATTAACTAAAATTTTTAGAGGTATTGATTCACCTCTCCCCTCTCAATACATACTTCCCATTATTTCCAACAATTGGTATTAGAGCTAGATCTCTTAATTGAAAAGTTTAAAGACTTAAGATAAAAGATCATACAATGGAGAAGTACATGCTTGACAAGAGTATTGAGAATCATAAGTTAGAGATATAGATCTTCTTTGAACAATATAAAGAAGATAGAATCAAGTTGAGACAACTGCTAGATGAAAGAAAAATTATGGCATATCATTGTAATTCAAAAGACTATCGAGAAGAAAAGATACCTGATCTATTTGAATCTTCAGGATCTACAACAAGCAAAGCATCAAACACATTAGAAGAAAGCATCACTACTCTGAATGAAATCAATCAACATATGGATGGACAAGTGAAATATCTACATATCGGTCAAGAGACAAAGATGGTAAGAATGATTAATGTCATGAACAATGCTAAACAAGCTGAGCAAGAAAGAACACTAGCTATTGATGACAAGAGGAAGATTACTGAAAAGCTATAAGAGAAAGAGTCAGAAATAGAAAGACTAATAGAACATCATCATGAGATCAAAAACTAGATTATTCTTATGAGTCAAGAGGCAAACAAAATGAATACATAACTCATTGAAAGAATATAAGCTATCGATGAGCTAACAGAAGAAAATGAAAAGTTGAAACATGGAGTGAGAATTCAGAAACAACATAATGACATGATCAAGAGAGATGAAGAAATCACCAAAAGGATGGATGATTTTATGGGTGGAGAAAGAAGAGTCAGAAAAAACACCAGACTAGGGTATACCAATAATGAAGAATCACCAAACCAAGCTGATCCAAAGAATGTCTATGCAAATTCAAGAAAAAGAAAGCAGTCATGCAAAAACTGTGGAAGGCCAGGCCACACATCAAATGTACACAGGAGAAAAATGAAAGGTATTCCTAAATCCACATCTTCATTCATAGGAATTTGTTATAAATGTAATAAGAAAGGACATAAAGCATATGAATGTAAATCTGAGGTGAAACAACCAAAGAAGGAAACCTACATGGAAAAATATTATCCTGCTTGAAAAATGCATGGGCACACATCTCTTGAATGTAGGAAGAAGAAAAAGAAAGCATGGAAGCCTAAAGATCAAGAAAATTCTTATCAAACGAAAAGAGTCAGTAACTCATATGTTTGGGGTTACAACACATGGGCAAACTGCACATCATATGGAAGATTTAGACACATAGATGCAAACTGCATGAGACAATGGACAAGAAATTCTAGGAGCTGGACTAACCCTGGAATGACATGTCTACATTGTCATAAATTTGGTCATCTGAAGAAAGACTGCAGAGACCGAATGACAAAGACCAACACCTTTTCCAATGGAAACACCATTGAAGACATCAGGAAGATGAGAAACAAAATGTGGAGGAAAGCTACAAACACTGATGAAGTTGGAGCGAGCAATGCAAATGGTGACACCTTATCCAATGGATATGGTGACATCACCACCCCCACCTAAGAAGAACAAGTATGGAACTACATTATACCAAGTTATATTTTACATCAATTCCATTATACATTGATGAAATGCCAAACTAGCATAATTAAATATGCACTATTGTATTACTTGTTATAAATCTATGATAACAATCCCGTCAGTCAATACATACCAAAATGCATTGGTGTACATACAAGGCTAAGTTTTCAATATTTACCAAGAATAATCGGTAAACGTATAAAGCTAAGTTGCTAAGTGCAAACCAAGATCCATCGGTAATCATGAAAAGTTGACATGTTGTCTTCGCCAAATACCAAAATCCATTGGTTGATGTAATAAGTTGACATCTGCCTTGAAGCATCATGCTCTTACTGAGAATTTTATTTGTGTATCACCTGATGAATGCATCTTCACACACCAAGAAGTGGTTGAGCATTAATGAATCAACTTAGGGCAAAGTCTATAAATAGATGATGAAAGGGTTTCATTATTTACCAAGCGACTAGAGAAAAGAGATAGAGAAAAACCTGAGCATGAAGCGACCCAATTGCAGAGCACCTACAACTTGACTTCATGAACTCCAAATAGATTCATAACAACTATAGAGGTTGAAGTAAGTAACAAAGATAACCAAGAACTCTACTCTCATTTACGTGGAAAATCCCTAATTTTAGAAATGATGGAAACTACATCAAGAACCTCTAAAATCAAGAATGTTAAGGAGAGTAAGGTTAATCTGATAAAGAATAGTACATGTGAGGAACCTAAGTATAAAATATTTCTAGAGGTTGCCTCGCAACCCGACGACTCTGGAGCATTTTTTGGAATTCCACCTAGGGTTTTGTTGATTGAGGATGTTAGATCCTACTTTCATTGCAAGATCGCATAAATTGGAGATTTTGAAGTAGAGTAGGCTTACAAGAAGCTTTGCAATGATGATGGAACCATAAAATATGAGCACAAGCACATTGAGGTAAAAAAAATCACAAATGCCCTATGGTTCCCGAAGGAGTTCAAAACCAAATGGATTCAGTTAGTGCTAAGCTGACTGCATGACCAAAAGATGTGGCTAGATGAGCCTAAATTGATAAATAGGGATGTTATACATGCTGTGACCGGTTATCCTATAACCAAGAAACCAAAGGCACTTAAAACCCCTCCTCAAGTTGACATTGAGAAGAAAATGAGAGATACATGGGATGGAAGAGGATTAAAGGTATCCACCATCATCGATGATGAAATGAAATTTGGATAATGTGTCTTAGGATACAATTTATTTCAAGCTAGAAGGATGAACAATATTGCATCTGGAGAAGTGGATACAACACATAAAATTGTCAATAATGGATTACAGTTGGACCTATCAGAACTGCTACTCAGACAATTAGATGATAACATGAGGACAATCAGGTCTGCAAAGACCAACTCATGTAAATTTGGATCTTTGATAATATGTATATTTTTATACTTCCAAGAAACCTTCCCATCTATCAGTAATGTGAAATGGGACACTATCCGACCAGTGACAGTTCAAATAAGTGAATTCATCAAGTCACTTGGAGGCAATTTTGAATCAGTAATGGATGAGTATTTCTCTGGATTCAAAGAGAGAATGCAAAATAGAATGAAGATACTAGAACAATTTGTAGAGAAACACAAGAGTGACATTTGTTTCTTGGTGGACACTGATACCACCCTAATCAAACTAGTTGTACCGAGGAAAGCTTGGCTAGCTCCACTTGACTATGAATTCAACATAGATCAAGCAACAAATTCTATTAAAGCATTGTTGAATGAACCATTGGATATATCACAACCAAGGTTTGGAACCTTTGAAGAAGCCAAGGAAAGAATCAAATCGGGCTTAGTTGTGAAGAATATTGATAGGAAGAAACAAAAAAAAGGTAAAGACCATGAAAAAGAAGCTATCAGTTAATGAGGAAGAAACTAAAAAGACAGAGGAAACTGAGGGTCAGTCACCCATCAGTGAAGCAGAAAAGGTGAGTGACTCAGAATCAATAGAGTTCAATGCACCCTTTCCCCCAAAGAAGGCAAGGACAATAGGTGCTCAGAGGAAAAGGAGCCAAACAGTGAAGGAAGACTCACCATCTGTTTAGAAAGGTCAAGTAAGGACCTACAAAAGAAAACCTCAAACCAAAAAGACCACAACACCAAAGAGGAGAAGTAAATTAATCCTAACAAAGGAAGATATCGAAGATACTCATCAGGATGAATTTGTCCAAACAGAAAACAGTAAGATTCCTAAAACTATTAATGAGATATGTGAGTTAATTGCAAAAAGAGGTGGCTTAACCGACACCAAAATTAGAAAATGGCTAACACTAGAGCCCAAAGATCAGAACAAGATTGAGGAGGTACTCATCAAAGCAATGATCAACTTCAAATATGTACCCAAACAATTTGATGACAAAATTACAAAAGAACTACATGAAAGATTATCTCCTAGATGGACTTATGCATTAAAAAATGAGAAGGAGAAAATGGAAAGAGTCCTAGTTTCTCTTATGCCTCAAGAATCCAAAATGGAAGAAATCAAGGAGATGATGGAGAAACATGTAAAGGAGTTCTCACCCAAGCTGAGAGCTTACAAGGTTATAGAGGGAAGGCTTATAGATCTAGAGAAGGAAATTAGCAAAATTTGGAGTAAAATACTCAATAGACCTACTGAGGAAGCAAGCCCCAAGAGAGGATTAACTCTCACAAATGAGCCACACAATAATGACTCTTCAGCTAAACCTAGCCCAAAGAATATCCTTATAAATGACACAGAGGATGTCACAATAGTAGAATTGGAAAAAGAATCCAATAAGGATATGGATGTTGTTGATGAAACATGGCCAGATAATACTGTTATTGACATTGCCAAAGATTCTACAGATAAGGTAAAGGGAGATGAAGATATTACTATTACATCTAATCAGCCCAAGGATCAAGATACATCTATTGATGCTGCACAAGTAAACATACTAGGCCATATGCCATTATTGATTCAAGTAATCAACATAGTCTCACAGAAGGAGAAGACCCCCAAGCCCAATGCAAGCATACCTGAGGATGCAGGGGAAGGAGAAAAGAAAGACACAACCGATGAACAGAATGTCATTGGAGGGGATGTAAATGTAATAGGAAAAGATCTCACACACAAAGATGGAGATCAAAAAGAAAAAGATGCAGAAATGAAAAATACAGATGAAGTGCAGAAGAATACTGGTGAAGGAGACAAAACCAAAGATGCCACTCCTAAGAACACCGAAGGAGATGCTACAGGTAATGTAAAGGTTGATGTGGAGATGTCCAATCACAACAATAAGGTAGAGACTGAAGCATAGCAACAAAAAGGCACTACTCCACTGATAACCTCATCCATCACATCAAACCAAGTAGAGAAGCTGGCTGTGGTTTTGCATACAGGTGCATCTCAAAAAAAAAAGAAGAAAACAAAGAAGAATAAGTTGGAGGTCACACTTATTGAGATCATAGAAATACCAAACTGTGATCCAACTACTTTAGATTTTGAATCACTCCAAGAATATGGAGAAATTTGTCAAAGGAAAGCTTTGCAAGAAAATCTTAAAAAGGAGCACCAAGACTCCTTAGTACTGGAGACCACAAGAGATATCTTAAACTAGATAGTTCCCAACATTGATGTTGATCAAAATGCCCCTATTCTGGATGAACTTGTCATTCTCACTGATGAAATCACAACTCAAAATGTAGATGCAGAAAAGGCTATTAAAGAATGATCAAAATAAAAGTTCCAATACAAATTGACAGAAATGATCAGCCAAGAAGTGGCAGAAAATAAGGTAAAGCTTTCAGAACTAGCAGATGAATTAGATCCAATCATTACTAAAGATATTTCCTTAATTCAAAAGCTATGCACTTTGGAAAAATTCACTAAAGAGAATAGTGAAAAGACTGCAAATTTAGATTCATATCTAAATTCAAGTGCTAAAGGTCTAACCATGAATGGCAATGCAATCAAATTTAATTATGAAAAGATAATAGAGATCAAAAGGTTACGACAAGAAATTTGGGAAGCAGAATCATAATTCACAGAAGAGGTTACCGAGCTACAGGCTCAACTATTACCAAACCTCACACTTCTGCAATAGCACATAAGTTTGGCAAGACAACTAATTGCCATCCTTGAGATGTCTGTAGCAGACAACATCTATGACATGCATACCAGGATTACACTAGAGCATATGGCTCTTGAGAATCTAAAGGAGAAATGGGAGAAGATGATGGATTAAATGAAAACCTCTCACTCTCATATTTTTGATAAATTATAGGTATACACCTTTGCCCTTACTATCAAAAAAGGGGGAAAATGATATGTACAATAAGGGAGAATGATATGAATAGTACATACAACACAAAGGGAAAAGACAAGGTAAAAAGGAATAAATAGTATAAAGATAAGTGTACATACACATATACTATACTATACCAGCATATGCATAGGGGGGCTCATGAAATGACTAAGTAATATACATGGTGTACATACTATAAACATTTTTAGTATTCTGCACATATCATATTTTGATACTAATGTCAAAGGGGGAGATTGATGACATATATTTTTCCATTAGTATGCAAAGGAAAACCATTGGTAATGACTACACCAGAAGACAAGTTTTAGCACAACCCAACATAACAGTCTACAATATAAACCAAAGACACAACTTACAAGTGCAAATTGAAAAAGTTAATAGTGGAACCCTACAGGAGTAAACTGATAGAGGAATTTGATAGCACAATGCAAACTGATAGAGCAAATTATAGATTAAATCGAAAGAGAAGAAAAGAGAGGAACCCAATAGAGCAAGGGAACCTGACAGATAGTTCACAGAAGGAACACCAAAAGACTTTCAGAGCAACCTGAGCATCAAACACCGAAAGTAGGTTATATCTCCAGAAAAGTGGATCTGAATTCCACGTCAAATAAAACACTTATGTTTTCTATTTAGAGTTTTGATTTGATTTAAAACCATTTCTTGAGGGATAAGAAAGATAATTGTAATTGTTTTAATCAGTCTAACTGATTAAAAACATGCAAACTAGGGGATCAAGGTCAAGTTGTAAACCTGTAATCATAGAGTTAAGTTTGTAATACGTGAAACTAAAAGGTCAAATCTATTGTATAAATAGATGTGTAATCATTCATTCAAGATGGATGTGAGTATTATTGTATCCAAGGAGCACATCTATGGATCAGACTGAGAGTTTCAAGAAGAAGAACACCAAAAGATGAATTTGGTAATCAAGAACCAAGAATCAAGGCTACCGAGAAACAAAGGTATTAATTAATCACATTAGGTGATACTTTGTACATGTGACTTTAATGGATCTGTAATCATCAATTGTAGATTGCATACACTTAGGTCAATGAATATTTTTTTCTACATTCTAACAAGTGTAGCAAATACAAGAAATCCTTTCAAGAAAGGTGGATTTAACAATCCTTTGTAAATCTCTTAACCGAGTGCACACTAAACAATGTTGCTAAAGCTCTTAACAGAGTAGAACTTAACCAATCTCCACATAATACTCCTAATAGGGTAGATCATCAGAAGTGATCAAAATTATATGCCTTAACCAGCCCCTTCCAATCTGCAGATAGTGAAGTTTTTGTGGGTGCCGTCCCCACCATAGTTTTTACCTTCTAACAGGGGTTTTCTGCGTTACCATATCTTGTGTTATGTGTCATTACTTTCATGAATGTTTCTATGAATATCTACATACAATTAAGATTATGAATTGATATCACATGCATAAAGAAAGAACAACATATATGATCGGTAAAGCAAAGATTTGATTACATAAAGTTAAAGTTTAATTAACTAAAAGTTTTAGAGGTACTGATTCACCCCTCCCCTCTTAGTACATACTTCCCATTATTTCCAACAATTATTGCATTTAGTTAAGTCCAATATCACACTTTAAACAATACACATTGGTCTCTACCCCCATAAAAAAGTAATGTTTGTACTTTTTTTCAACATCATGCTTCTTTATGATACATATTGCAAATGTTTAATGTTTATGATTTGTAACGGTGGCTAATTACAACTCTATTGCTCATTTTGTGTACAAACATAGTGAAAATAATATTAATTTTGTGAAATAAAATATTTATGCTTACATCTAGGTTAGACCAATATCAATGTTTGGAAAATACACATTTATTTTCTCATGGAAATGTTGTTTCTGCACCCTTCAACATCCTATTTCTTTATGATACATGGTACACTAGTTTATTACTCTTTTGTTTCACATAAATACTATTCTTCTCTCATTGCACATATTAATTTTCTCTTAACAATGACAATGAGATGTGTTGTTTTATTTTTTGCAGATAATGAACTCCCCTCAAAATTATCAAACTACATCCTTAGCAATTGAGAATAAAAAAACACAAATACGTTATAATGCCCCACCAGGGAACCCAAGAGAACTAACCTAAACATGACACTAAGTTAACAGGATAACTTTTCTCTTTAAATGTTTTCAAACAATAATGTTAACAATGCTGAAGAAACACAATGAAGTACATGACATACACATAAGTACAAATCATACATAGATAAAAATTCTTGAGGGTTCCTTGACGTAGAATTACTTAAGTAAAATAATCTATGAATAACAATAATAAAGAAATAACACAAAGGATACATCAACTGAATCCAATAGTATACATCTCAGATGATAAGATCACATATACATTTGATACCCAAGGTATACAACCTAATCAACATTCACTACACAAGTTGCAGGGTATGCAATAATACATAATAAAGCAATACAACACATCCTCTAAAGGATGATAACCAATATCCACAAATGGCACAAGTATACAACTCATAAAACTGAGTAAGTCTACACAGGACTAGAAGATGATAGAAGAAGAAGAAGAACCACAACAAGGATCATCCAAGCATGAAGACGAACCCTCAGAATCTCAATGGTAATAAGAATCACTACCACCTGACTATGTGGAACCAAAGGTCCACTCCCACCGTGCTGAGGAGATAGTAACAGGCCCACTCACATGGGTATACAACATGAAGGTAACCATCAAGGTATACATGACATCATACTCAAATACATAGGAAGATCCTATAAGTTTGCTATACCACAAGAGGGAATAATAAACAGTACCAGAGGTAACCAACACACGTAGGATAACCTAAGATGTATATAGGAAGTGTCATCACATAACTCTACCCTTGAGTTAACCCTAGTAGTCCCTCTTGGATGCTGGGCCCCAAGTGACTCTATGTGGCTCAATAATCCTTTCGTGAGGACAAGGATCCCAACTCTCCCATCCTAGCATATGATAAAATCAAGGCATGGGTAGAGACTCAATTATCTTATTAGTTCATTTTAAAACCCCTTCATGTTTCATATTTTGACTTTCTAAGTAACTTGCCAATGAGATGCCCTAGTAGCCACCTGTGGCCCTAGACCCATTTAACCCTAGTTAACCTAGGCTCATAACTAAAACATGAAGGTATAATACATAAATCTCAATCGCATCCTACCCATACAGGTGCACATAGGTTCTCAAATAACCATACAATTAACAATACCCTCATAAGATCATACAACACAACTTAACCGAACTAGGTTGGGTATAGAGTATCAAGACCATGATGACATCACAGAAGCATGCATTGAAATTCACATAAGATACCACGAAGAAACAACACCCCAACACCTCTGGTTTTACCTCCTAAGGGTCATCGTCACAAACAGATACCCAAAACAAAAACAACCCATGCAAGGAAAGAACACATAATTCATTTCAACAAACACTCAAAATACAACATGGTATGATAACGCCTTTCAGAAAGAACAATCACACGTAGTGACATATACATCTTTAAAAAGATCTAATGTAAAATCTAGTGAAAACATAACGAAATCATAATGATAGTACAATGATAAAGCAATGATAGACAAATTTATAATCTCTTATTATGCAAATTCGCCTATCTTACAAAATTAATAACCAAATATAATTAAATCTCCAATAGCAATTGCCAATTAAACTCTTATATAGATTAATTTATAAATTTCAATATATATAAATTAATCTAGCAAATAATTACTAAAATCGACTATAATTACAATCGTACGAAAATGCCAGCATAACAACCATTAACAGATAATAATCAAAATATTAGTAGTATCTATTAATCGATTCGCGGGCCCTTTTACATAGGGAGTCTCCTGCGGGCGTGGGGAGACCCGTGGGTCCTTGCGGCCCCCACGACACTCGCGTGGGGTGGAAAAAATAGAGATGGGGTGCGGTGGCCCCCGCCACCCACCTCCCTCTTTATCATATATATTTTTTTAAAACCTTTGCAAATATAATTTGTTTTTATATTTAAAAAAAATAAAATTATTCACTAGTCTGTATTTTCCAGCAAGTCCCTTTTTAAAAAAAAATTTCTAGCAATAAATAAAATCTCTATTTTCCAAGGATAGATTATTTAACCTTTATTCTTCAATAATAAGGGCATTTTCAACCAAAGATCTAAATAGCAATAAGGAGAGATTTTCTTTTCTTTTGCATGCAAATTGATAATAACAAGAAAGATTCAATCTCAAAATTAATAACTTATTTATTTTATTTTTTTCAAGAAGAGTTTTCCTTTTTCCTAAGCATGTAAATTTGACCCAATTGTCTTGTTTTCATACAGATTTGATCCCGGTTTTGACAAGAACTTAGCAAAGGTGATTTTTCTACATTCAAGGTGTAATATCAACAGATCTGAGGGTTTAAGCCATTTCTTAACAATAATTATCAATTTTCCTCAAAGAAGACATTTTTCCCCAAATTGAAAACCCTAAGGGCAATTTGAAAACAAATTCATTCCACATGAAAACCCCTATGCCCAATTTGCATTCAACAACCAAAATGAAACCTTTATGCCCATAATCATAGATCTAATATGCAAACAAGGAGGAAAACACAAATTTTCTCTAAGAACACATTTCTTCAATTTAAATAATAAAATCACCAAATACTCAAACAAGGAAGATCACACAAAGGATCTTAGCTTTTCAGATGCATGGAAGACGGGGATCTGAAAGCTAGAATTCAAAGATGAAGATCCTACCTTAATAACTGATGAGAAGCACAAATTCACAAATCCAAAAAAAAAGAATCCACAAATGCTCCCAAGCTTTCGCAAGACTCCAATCACATGAGTTTTTCTTCTCCTTGATTGAACAACCTCCAAAAAGACTGCCAATCCAAAGATACAGATAATCCAAGCAATTAGGTTTTCAAAAAAGTGAAAACCCTAAAGGGAATATAAATTATCTAATTAATAATTTAAATAAATTATTTATTTTCAATTTGACTTAAAGCATGCATAACTCAACTTTAGAATATAAAAGCAAAGTGTTAAATTAAAAATGCATGAGAGATATATTTCAATTAAATAAATCACTTAACCATGCAACTTAAAGTAATATTCAATAATTCAACTATGCACAATTAATTACATTTAATATTTATTAAATCTCAATTATTTGAATCAAGACTTAATAATTAAATCAATTAATTAAATATAGGCATTTAATTAATATTTAATTATTAAATAGCCATATGCTTCATATATCAATGTTTTAACCTTATTAAAGATGCAATAATTAACATTAATATTTGCCACAAATATTCATTAAATAAATAAAGCCAAAAGCATCATTAAATCACTTAGAAACCATCTAAACAGATAACCCACTGAAACAGGCAAATAACTGAAACAAAAACCCAAACACACACAAACAGGCTCACGAATCCACGTCACTTGACGGATTCAAATACTAGGGTAGTCAATCAGATCCTTGTCCATTTCTAGGATAAAATAAGGGTTTAGGGTATGGATTTGGAACTGATATTATCTCCCCTCTCTTACCATTGAGATATTGTGCTAGGCAGGGATAACTTTAAGAAACCCCCTCCTAGGAAAAAGTGTAAAATCCTGGCGAATCGTACATTAATTTAGGGGAAATTTTTTAATGATGATGGCAAAGTTTTTTTTCAAATTAAGAAAAAAATATAAAGTCATAGGCGATTTTGTCCCTCTCGAATGAAAATTCCATAAAATCCTGGCGAATTATTGTCTTGTGAAGGTAAAAAAAATATTTGTAGTGGCGAATTATAAATTAATGTGGGGAAAATATGTAATATATGAGGCGATTTTTATGTGTAGTTTGAAAATATATTTATTTTATTGG
>MU225944.1:771022-786741 GCA_018584345.1 Thuja plicata
TCTACAATGCAATGTTTTAGATGCGACAAATATGGTCACACTGCAAGAAAGTGTCCTGACAGACTTAGAATGCAAGCTTCCCTTGCTGAAGTAAATACTTCAAATGTATGTTCAGAGAAATATGTATCCTAAAAGAAATTCAAGATACCTTATGATTGAGAGGGAGTTCAATGATAAAGAACACTTCTGAGGTAAAACTTGACATGTTTGTTTATTAATATATTAATGTTATTTTATAACTATATGGGCCCTGTGTAAATCATAAGGAAGTGACGACTTCCAAATGATTTTCACTTGTATATGTTAAAGTTATTGAAAGGTGACAATTTTACAATAACTTGATTTTCTATCTGTGATAGGAATGTGTGGATAGAATCGCCGATTGAGGCAATCCACATTAAAGCTCGTGAGTTTGTGGATCGAATCGCCGATAGAGGCAATCCACACGAGAGCTTGTGGATAGAATCGCCAATTGAGGCAATCCACACAATGAAGCTCGTGAGTTTGTGGATCAAATCGCCGATAGAGACAATCCACACGAGAGCTTGTGGATAGAATCGCCGATTGAGGCAATCCACACCTTGAAGCTCGTGAGTTGTGGATAGAATCACCGATAGAGGCAATCCACACGAGAGCTTGTGGATCGAATCACCGATTGAGGCAATCCACACCCTGAAGCTCATGAGTTGTGGATAGAATCACCGATAGAGGCAATCAACACGAGAGCTTGTGGATCGAATCGCTGATTGAGGCAATCCACACCCTGAAGCTCGTGAGTTGTGGATAGAATTGCCGATAGAGGCAATCCACATGAGAGCTTGTGGATCAAATCATCGATTGAGGCAATCCACAGAAAAGCTCGTAAGCTAGTGGATCGAATCACCGATGGAGGCAATCCACCTAAGAGCTATGGATAGAATCGCTGATGGAGGCAATCCACTTGGAAACAAAACTTTCACAATTTATGAACTTATTGTGATGATGAATTTTATCTTCCGTAGCTAAGAGGGAGTGTTGATGTTTATAGCTTCGATCAGATAAAATGATCTTAATGTTATAAGGAAATAAATAAATAATATATTAATATATGATGATGAAAAACTATATTAATATATATATTTAACTAAATAAACATCATATCGATTATTGTTAATGAGATAATAGTATTCTAAATTATATATATGCATATTAATATATAGTAATAATGATATTATTATATACATTAATATACATATACAAATGTATATTATATTTGTCAATATAAATAATATTATAAACTCATTTCTAAATTCTCATTAATACCGAACTGATATCGGTCAAATTAAATAATAGTTACCAATTGACACTAACGTATTTGGTCATTATCGATGGATGACAACTTATACATCGAACGGGTTATAAACATATTATCACCCGCTGATTATCGGGTTGTAGTGAACAAGCAATGACTGAGCATTACCATCGGGCGATAGTCATATGTTATAAACACAGCGGTTATGTTAGACATCCGTTTGTTAAAAGGCATTGAATATTTGTTAATATTAATCTGCGATTTTGGTAAGGAGTCACGATGGTATAGAGTCATGTCTCCTTGAGGAGACATGCCTCTACACCACCGTGGCTCCCTATATATATTCTTATTCAATCAACGAGACAAGTATATACAGAAAACAATACAAGTCTCATTTATGCAATTAACATAATATTGATATTAATATATTTATATATATTTTTTATTATATTAGTAATAAATATATTTATATATATTGTGATTAAATATATATTATATATATTGAGATTATATATATATATATATTGGAATTTTGAAAAGAAAATTAAAAGTCATATATCCTAATATAAATTTAACAATAATAAAATCACCAAATACTCAAACAAGGAAGATCACACAAAGGATCCTAGCTTTTCAGATGCATGAAAGACGAGGATCTGAAAGCTAGAATTCAAAGATGAAGATCCTACATTAATAACTGATGAGAAACACAAATTCACAAATCTCAAAAAAAAAGAAACTACAAATGCTCCCAAGCTTTCTCAAAACTCCAATCACCTGATTTTTTCTTCTCCCTGATTGAACAACCTCCAAAAAGGCCTCCAATCCAAAGATATAGATAATCCAAGCAATTAGATTTTCAAAAAAGTGAAAACCCTAAAGGAAATATAAATTATCTAATTAATAATTAAAATAAATTCTTTATTTTTAATTTCACTTAAAGCATGCATAACTCAACTTTAGAATATAAAAGTAAAGTGTTAAATTGAAAATGCATGAGATATATATTTCAATTAAATAAATCACTTAACCATGCAACTTAAAGTAATATTCAATAATTCAACTATGCATAGTTAATTACAATTAATTGAATTTAATATTTATTAAATCTCAATTATTTAAATCAAGACTCAATAATTAAATCAATTAATTGAATATAGGCATTTAATTAATATTTAATTATTAAATAGCCATATATTTCATATATCAATGTTTTAACCTTATTAAAGATGCAATAATTAACATTAATATTTGCCACAAATATTCATTAAATAAATCAAGCCAAAAGCATCATTAAATCACCTGAAAACCATCTAAACAGATAACCCACTGAAATAGACAAATAAAAAAAATAGAAACAGAAACCCAAACACACACAAATAAGCTCACGAATCCACGTCACTTGACAGATTTAAACACTAGGGTAGTCAATCAAATTCTTGTCCATTTATAGGACAAAATAAGGGTTTAGGATACGTATTTGGACCTGATATTATCTCCCCTCTGTTACCATTGAGATATTGCGATTGGGCACACTCAATCCTGCTAATTCAGGGAAGACGTAGCCCGGTACCTCCAAACCTGTCATCACAAGGATGAACATACATGCATATAATATAGAAAATAATGGTTGAGACTAGTTTATCATGTGGATCTCACCGAAGCAAGTAACTACGACTCTGTCCCATACCATAACAAACAAATCAAACAGTAATGTAAAACATACAAATGATCCATGTGCATATAAATCTAGGGTTGAAGTATTGTCAGAATACTCTAATAGAAATGAAATCCTAACATATACATATGCATCATAAAGTAACCATAAATCATAGGTAAACATGAGATATAATACACTAAGCAATGAATCAAGAACATATTGAAATGTGATACATAAATATCCTCAAAATCAACTGAAATAGCTAACACATGCATACTATGGTCTAAAAGAGTTTAGAAACTGACACAGACAAGCAGGCTAAGGGGTAGGTATTACAGACGTAAAAGAGATAAAAAATTTTATGTTCAACATAAAGAAGACATAACTGTTTGTTGCCGTATGCAACGCAAACAAAAAAACAAAAACCTTGACATATGTGCAATAATGAAAACTATGATAGCAACTATTCATTCAAACCATCTCATACTCCAATGTGATAAAGACTTTGCAATAGCTTCTAAGAAATTCCGCAATAGAATAGATGCATTTTCAAACATGCAAACATGCAAAGTATGCAATGAATGCTATCCTGGGATACATACTACTTCAACGGATTGTGGTCTAGTTTGTACTAGATGTGCTCATGAAAAAGGAAGACATCGATTCTCAATGTTTAATAATATGGACCCAAGAAAACAACTGTATGAATTAAAAAATCTAACCCAAGTTGAAGAGATGCTCATAGAATGAGTAAGTCCAATAGTGCAAGTAACCCATGCTCATGGTGGAAAATACAAATATTGTGGTCACACAATTAGCTTTCCACAAGATATAAAAACAATAGAAAATTATCTGCCACATAGAATTGCAAAGTTGGATATCCTAATAGTTCGGAGGTTCCATACACATGAAAACCATTATGATTGTTATGTAAGTATAAGTCGTGTATGGGCTGTGTTAGGGTTTTTTCTTGCTGAACCTTCAACTGATGCTTGAATATTTGATTAACTCTATGACTCCCAATATCTAAAAATAATGACTCAATCAAGAGAAAACTCTAATTGATGAGGATTTATGATAATGTCTGGGGAAACTATTATCACCTCCTTCTTTTTCGGTTCCACAACACCCACGCAAGTATTACCTATATAAGATTGCTGTCTTACAATATTATTAAATGTGGATACTAATTTTTTGCCCTTTTACTGTATTACCTTATAAATTACTTTGCATAAAACTAAAAACAACTTAACACAAAGTTTAACCATAAAAACTATTGAAATGATAACATCAAATAGTAGTGTTTTAAGGACATTCATTCTTATTCCTTTTATAGTTCTCAGAACTTAGGAGGGGAAACCTATTTTAATCCTCTCTTAAAGGGATTAGTAGAATGAATTGTATATCTTGATACAATTGCTTAGACTTATATGTTTTGAATATAAATGTGAAATATTTATGTATTTTAAATTGCTTGGGTGAAAATAAACCACTTGACAGATTCTAGACCAGTGCCTATCCTTGGGCTATAGAGTCAAAGATGCAAATCCAAAAAAAAAGTAAATAAACATACTATAGATTTCCTTACAACCTATATGCAAATCGATTAAGATGCCTTACAAATCACCCTGTCACTCCAACACTGCTGTATCAAATCATGAAATACTGTTATGCTCTATGAAACTACTCACAAAACTTAGTTCTTCCCTTGAAAGAAACTTGTAAGTAATTAGATAGCTACCTTGTAACCAATATGTTTAAAATACCTTAAAGATTAAACATAAAAGAGCATACACAATAAGTAAAGAGACAACAACAATATAGAAGAGTATTTGCACTGTATTTCATTTATATTCCTACTTCATACATATAGAGGCTAAAGCTCAAAAACTCAGACAAAATTCTGTAGTCTAGCTTATAATTATATTTCATCACCTCTTCAAAATGTTACAATAAGATCTATTTATAGGTTCAAACCATCTTGGAATCCTTAAGATAAGGATGCAACAAGATTCAGATGGTTTAAGAAACCTAACCCTAAAAACATAGGAAAAGACAAAAGACAATAAAATTCCAAGTGTTGGGAAGACAAAAATGAGGAATGAAATCTGATTATGTACTTTTTCCTTTTGTGAATGTCGAAACCTTTGTCTCCATGTATTTAGGATAATATCTGATAGTTGTAACAAGATCTAGTGACCGCCAATACAGGCTAACTTAAACTAATCTTTTCAAGATTACTAACCTTCTTGTGCTCATAGATCAGGTGCCATGTGTCCTTTATTCTTCATCCATAACATCTAAATCAACTGTGACATGCTTCTTCTTCTTGGGATTTGTCATAATGTCCCATGCTGTCACATCCTCTTCCTTAGGCCACTCAAAATTTTGAATATTCTCTAGTTGAGTCTTCTGCCTTTCCCACCTAGCATCTGTAATGCTTTTAATATCTGCAATGAATTTATTGCAGTTTGTTTCTTCCTTTATTGCCTCATCCAAAAGCTTATTGAACCTCTCCATATCTAATTCTCCTTGGTCAGAGACATAAATGTCTTTATTGGGAAGTACACTATCAAACTCTGATCTCCATAACCCTAATGGTTTAATCTGATCATCCTCGACCCTAATTGGAGGTACAAATCTACTATAATCTATCCCAAACATCTTTAACTTAGCATCAATCTGATTGGATTTTCCTTTGAAGAAAGATAAAGTAGCCCCAATCTTCTCTAGCTCTATACCAACCATGGTTACTATTTCTGGCAGATCTGATCTTAATGGTTGTACTGATGCTAATCTCTCAAAAAGTGAAGCTCTTCCAGACCAAGTTGCAAAATAACGATTCAAAATTGTCAAAAAGTTAGCCACTTCTGCTTGTAGGCCTAGAAACCTTCCACAAGCCCCATATAATACATCAATCTTATCTTTGATTGTGTCTACCCTATGCTGCAAAATTGAAGCTAATGCTTCCAAAATCACATTGTTATGCTCTGTAACTCGCTGCTCTGTTTCAACAAACATATCCCCTGTATCTTCTGTTTGGATCTCAACATCCATGACCTCTTTGGGCTCAAGTAGGGTGGGATTTGTTATTTCCATTAGCTATTTTGTAAGCTCATCTATGAGCCTCTTCTGTTCATTAATTTATATTAATGCTAGCTCCCTATCCTTAACAATATCACTAGTGTCACCAGTGAGTTTTTGCAATTTGTCTGATAGTTGGGCTGTCTTTGCCTCATTGAGATGAGAAAAATGAGTCATTACTTGGGCTATTTCTATATCCCCTATATTATCTAATGTCCATATGATTTTATTCCCCTCCATCTTCTCTTGAATGTTTAGAATAGATGGCTTTTGATCTTTAGGAGCCAAGCTCCACATTGCAAGTGCCTGAGATTTAGGGTTATATCCAAACCCTCTAATCATGTCTCCAAATAGAGTTTTTGATGACAATTTGATGTCAGGTTGTCTTCTTATTTGATCTATTATGAATTCTAAGGATAATTCCCAGCCCTCTATCCCACTAGACTTGACCAGTTCTCTTGCCTGTTCCAGCGTAATCTCCTCAAATTCAGGATCATAATCCTGCAAGGTTTGTAAGGCTTCCTCAGTAACAACATCACCACCTGGCATTTGAAACTTCTTCCCAACTTGTTGTTGTTTATTCCATATGAGGAAATCCTTGAATTCTCTTGTTTTTATAAAGTTTTCATCCTTGAGGAATTCCTCTTGATGCAACAACCTCTCATTTGTACCTGACCTCAGAGGCAATTCTTCCTCTTCTCCTATATCCTTTTGGGGCTTCTTCCCTGCCTTGATATGTTTTCTTAATAAATTATCATAGGGTTTATCTCCAGTTATCAGGGCTCCAATTTTATCTATCCTGTTCTTCCTAGAAGGCTCCCATGTTTCTATCTTTTGTTTCTTTGGTGAGCTCATTTGTCACTTCCTTTTCAGGGACCTCTGTTAGGTCAATGATGTCTTCCCCTTATACTACTTTTCGTAATGGAATTGCTTGATAATCTGGATAGTAATTGGGAAAAGGATAACCTTGATCACTATCATCATCATATTTTGATTCTTAATTCTCTCTGTGGCCCTTTTCTGGTACCACTAGCACTTCCTCTAACTGATTACACAATAGAGAATGATTTTCAATCATTGCATCCAACCTTTTTAGATAAGGCATGTTAGGGTAGAAACCCCCAAACTTCATCCCCTTTCTCTTTACCTGCCTCTCCAGGTCCATAAGTTCATTGAACTTAATTGCTTTCGTTTCCACCTCTTCATTATCTAAGATATTTATTATTAAATCTTCCTCCATACATTCATCATGTACCTTTGTGAAGGGGATAGTTGGTGTCAATAATTTCCTAGCACTGAGAATAAAACCCTCTGTATCAACAAATCTATGTAGGGAAACATTCATCCTGTAATGGTTCATCTAGGTGTTTACAGGGTCTATAGCCTTCTTCCCAATAGTAAACTTATAGATCCTAAACTGCCTGAGGGTAAAAGTACCCTTCCTGTGTGGGGCTAAATGCTCCTTATCAACCAAAATGAGCTGCCTGATGAAATCCATTGCGGCTATCCTTGGTGGTACATAGAATGGAAAAATGTGTGGAGGGTGGGGGCAACCATAAACCCTCATTATTGTGAAGTTATTTTAATAATAAAAGTCTCCCCAATTATGGTCTCGTGGCCATTTATCAAGGTATGGGAATGGCCTTAATAGTTGAACTACCTTAACAAGCAATTTGGTTTTGTCAGCACCTAAGAATTTAAGGATTGGATAAATTATCCAATTCTCAAAGGCACAAAACTCCTACTCTCTGGAGGTGTAATTCCATACCCTAAGCCAAAATTGAACAGGGTTGGCCTGACCTTGACGGAACCTCTGTCATTGAAGGAACTGACAGTTCATTATTGGGAAATTGTAGTAAAGGATCAGATGCATCAAGAATGAGTAATGCATAAACCTTGGGCGAGCCTTCTTAGCTTGTATATCCACAAAACCCTGGTGCATTTGGTCTATGATATACTGAATTTAATCATAATTAGAAGTGGTATGGAGGCTCTACATATCCAATACCATCATCAAAATGTCTGAGGTGATTCTCTCAGCTCTAGCATATTTTCCCAGAACTCTACATAATGCATATGCTATGTATTTGATGTAAAAATTCATATCTTTATAACAATATGGGGCTGCTCCTGGTAGGGGTACTATATAGGATTTCATTTTCTTCGGAACATGGTAGTCTTTAATCAATTTGGAAGTAATGCCAGACTCCCTAGTATACCTATTCTCTAGTATTTTCAAATTTATCTCAGTGGCCATGGGGTAATAAACATTAAAGGCCTTCATGAATGTATTTCAGTCTAATGTAAGAAAAGGTTTATTATCATCCCTCTTGATGTTCTTAGTTAGGGGATCATATCTACTAGCCAACTCTAAGATAAAGTCCACATCTACAAAGATGTCCGGAACAATTAACCTAGCAATTCTATAGGTCCAAGGATTTGAGATTGGCATGGGACTATCACTATTAATCATGAAGTAATTGACTAAGGAATATCTTGAAGAACTTGGGGTTTTAGCATCTCTTACAAAAGACAAGTCATCAACCAAGGTATCGACACTTACCTTTCTATTTTGGCTTGATCCTGGTAGTAAAGTTAGAAACTCATCTGAATAACTTATTTTTCCCTTTGATTCATCATTGACATCATCATTCCTTCCACTAGTGGATGCCATACTTTGTGCTTGGCTCATCTTTATTTTCTATTATGTTCTCAACCTTTATCACTAATATTGAAACAAATCTAGTTGCAAACCCTAACCACCAACTGTGAAAACCTCTGCAATTCTAAATTCTAAACTCTGAATATACAACAAATTGCACTCTCTGTCAAATTTTGAATTACTAAATCACCTCTTTAGTTCACTGACTGCTAGAAAATCAACTCTTCTCAGAAAATGCAAAACTCTATAAGCTCTACGCTCTAAGAAATTGGAAACTGGTAAAATATAATGACAATGGACAGTTATACTTATAAACTAAGAATTAAATGTAGATGTCTCTTCAATCTTGGTGAACTTACAATTCAGTCATTTTTGTCATTAGTTTCACATACTTTGGCATCAATTTCTGGTTCTAGCCGTGGCATTCAAATTGTCAAACAATCAATTTTTTGGTGAGTGTTTTTGAATATAAAACCTTATAAAATTTAAAATGAAATCAAAATAAAATATGATTGGCCTCATTAACTAATATTATGGCTACTTTTTCCATCTATCAAATCTTTAAAATGTGATTGGTCAGCAACTTTCCATGATAGCGTTGTAGAAAAATCTTTATTTTACTCTAGTTAACATCTAGCGACCCAACGACTGAGTGATCTCCTTTTCACATGATGATTTTCTTAACTGCAGTTTCCTCAAGAGACTTAGCGACTACCCTAGGATCAACTATTAAATCAATGGTTGTCGTGATGTCACTTAATGTTTTAACTTAACCCTTCATCTTACGGAAATATTGCGACAAAGCACTTTTGCTAACTGTTCTCTACCTTGGGTTGCATCTGGAGACTCAGCGACTGTGAAATCTCTATGTCACCTGATCATTTACTTAACTCATGTTTAATCTAGAGAAAACATGACTAAACACATTAGTCTCTTAATTGCGTGATTTACATTATCTTTTAAATTTGCATCTGGAGACAACATGACCACCATTGATCTCACTTTTCTTAGCATCTGATTGTTGTCGCTAAGTCTTGTAACCTTCATTACAAACCCTAATTCTTATGAGACTTAGTGACAACTGAACATGTGTCTCATCTTTTCCTCTTGTCTCTTAATCGCTTAATAACTTTTTAATTTTCAATCTTATCAAGCGACCATGTGACTATTGTAGATCATATCCCCATCTAATGGTTGTCGCTGAGTCTCTTAATCATTAACTTAACCCATATTTCATCTGGAGACCTGGCGACAACACCTTTATTTAATTTGACATCTGACCCCTGATTTATTCTAAGATTTAGCAACCATTGAATCTCCTTGTCCCATGATAATTTCTGAGCCATAGTTATAATCAGGAGACCTCCCGACTATCGTTAGATTAAAACTCTAATCAATGGTTGTCGCTAAATCTTTGGTTCTTTCACTTAACTCACTTTTTATCATGAGACTTGGTGACAACAGTAAAACTTTAACTTATGAACTTAATTCATAACCATGAGTTTCATCAGGAGACAACGCGACTGTGTAGTCTCAAAGTCACCAAACAAAATGACTAACTCTACTTTGATTAGGAGACAATGCGACTGCCATTGGGTAAAAGCTTAAAATCAACGGTCCGCATTAAATCTTAGAACTATTTTGGCATATTCCATTTTATAAAGAGACTACGCGACCAAGGCTTTTTGCCAAATCTCCAAATCATAAAGAATATTCTGTTTTTCTTTTGAGACTTGGCAACTGAGAGATAAGCACATGCATATAATACTCAACTTAAGTCATGAAAAAGGTAATGTAAAAATAGAACCATCTGAGGAAATTTAGGGCTTAATACATTTCAAATGAAAATGACCTAAGGGTTTAGGTTTTTCCAACCTTTTCAAAGAGATTTAGGGCTAGAGCAATACTTGCAGAAGTATGAAAACAACTTCCAATATAAATTTTGACCTTCTGAGAAAAAGAATGACAAACACTTCAAAAAATTTAAGCGTAAACACCAAAATAGGAAATACAACCAACAGTGGCTCTATCTGAGGATGGCTAAACACAAGTTTATGACAAGAATCTCAGAATCTTTGGTTGCAAACCTCTTATTTGATGCAGAATAAACTACTGCTGAAGGAAAAAACACAATAGAAAGGAACTATACACAGTATAATACATATTTACTTGTGCATAAAACTTTATTTTTTAGTTGAAGAAAGACTTCAGAAATTGCTCATGCACTGGAAACTCAAAATTTTCTCCTTCCATGTTCTTTAGTAAATAATAATCCTTTCTAAAACTTTGAGAAATAATAAAAGGACCAAGCCATAAAGAGTCAAACTTTTTATGCTTACCTTTTTCTTATGATCTTACATTCCACTAAAGAACTAGGTCACCAGATATAAATTTTTTGCAACTTGCTCTTTTATCAAACAGATACTTCATCTTTTGTTGCAATTTTATGTTTTCTCTTTGTCCTTCTCTTCTAATCTCATCAAGTTCAGTCAGCTGTAATATTCTATCTTTCATTGGATCTGAGAATTCTAACTCCTCTTCTTGTATGAACTTGTATATAGGTAGAAAATTATTTACAGGCATCCTAGCCTACATACCATATATTAACTCAAATGGTGACCTACCAGTAGCCTTCTTAACTCTTATTCTATCAGCCCACAGGGCTAATCTCAACTTTGTATGCCAAGCTCTCTTGTTCTTTTCTAGAGTTTTCTTTAAAAATTTTAGAATACTTTTGTTACTGGATTCTACCTAGCCATTTGCCTGAGGATGATATGGGGATGAAAATGACATTATGATCCCATATTTCTTGCAAAATTCTTTGATCTCATCAAATCTGAAACACATGGCATTATCCATGACTAGTTTGGCTGGGACACCAAATCTGGTTAAAATATTTTCTAATAAAAAATATGTAACTATCTTACTTGTTGCATTTTTAGTGGGGATAGCTTCTATCCACTTAGTAAAATAATCAATATCCACTAGTATCCAACTGCGTCCACTAGATTTTTCTAAAAATTCTCCAATAAAGTCAATACCCCACATGGAAAAAGGTGCCTCAACACTTACATGATTTAACAATAGGGCACCTAAGAACTTTAACTTGTTTGAGAATCTTTGGCAAGGCTCACACTTCCGGACAAATGCATGGGTATCTCTAAAAACACTGGGCCAATAATACCTTGCCATTAAAATCTTATGAGCAGTGGTTTTGGCAGAAAAATGACCTCCACACTCCCCTACATGCATCTCACTTAAAAATTTCTTAGATTGGCTTTGATCCAAACATAACAGTAATACACCATTTCTGTCCTTCCAATACAGATCTCCTTTGACTAAGGTGTATTTTTTAGCCTGCAATTTGAGATTTCTTTTTTGATTGTCAGTCATAATATCAGGACACTTGGTATTCTTTAAAAAGTACATAATATCAGTATAAAATGGTTGTCTTCTATACTTGTGACTTTCTGATCATGTGTCTCTGTATCATTTACTTGTACCAAATCCAAGTTATCTTCTGTCATGAGTTTGGCCAAACCCTGACCTCTTATTAAATTTGTAATGTAGATTTCAAGATTAAATTCTTGAATTCTATTTATCCACTTACATCTCTTACCAATTACTCATGACTGAGTAAGGATATCTTTCACTGCTGAATGAGGAACATATGCTTGCACCTTAGCACAAACCAAATATGGTCTAAAATATTTTACTTCTTTCACTAAAGCATATGCCTGCTTCTCCATCATCTCATAATTTATCTCTACAGCCTGGAGAGACTTACTATAAAAGGCTATTGGATGCTCAAATCCTTCTTCATCCTTTTGTAGTAAAACAACAATAATTGTATGATAATATGCAAAAGAAAATAGAGAAAAGGGCTTACTATAATGAAGTGACTTTAGAATAGGAGCCTCTTGCACTACATTCTTTATCTTTTCAAATGCTATTTGAGCTTCTTCATTCCAGTTAAATTTTGCATCTTTTTTTAGCAACTTTATGATAGGTTTAACAATTTCTGCAAATTTTTCTATAAACCTTCTGACAAAATTTATCTTTCCTAAGAAAGATTGAACCCCCTTTAAGTTTTTTGGAGAAGTAACCTTCTGGATTGCTTCTATTCTTTCAGGGTCTATTCTCACTCCATCTTTAGACACTATATGTCCCAGCAACTTTTCCTCTTGTACTACAAAGTGACACTTTTTAGGATTCAATGAAACACCATATTCCAAAGCTTTATTGATATTTTACCCAGGTGCTCACAATGATCTTCAACTTTCTTAGAGTATGTAGTTAGATCATCTTGATAAATAACCATTAATAAGTCAATAAATTCTTTAAAAGCAACATCCATGGCCCTTTGAAAAGTTGCTCCTGCATTTATCAATCCAAATGGCATTTTGATATAGACATAAGTTCCCCAAGGGGTGGTAAATGAAGTCTTATACTGCTCTGATTCCTTCACTAAAACTTGGTTGTAGCCTGAGAAACCATCCATCATTGATAGCAGCTCACAACCAGTCACTTTATGTAACATTGCCTTCATATTAGGTAAGGAATAATTATCTTTTAGTGAGGCAATATTCATATTTTTGAAATCCACACATAATCTGATGTCACCATTCTTTTTTCTTACTGGTACCAGATTTGAAACCCATGTTGAGTGTCTAATGGGCTGGATAATCCCAACGTCTTTTAATTTTACCAACTCTTGCTGTATCTTAGGAGCCAACAAAGGATTAATAGGCCTCTTTTTTTGCCTAAATGGTTTCACTTCTGATTTTAGTGGAATCTCATGTTGGAAAAGGTCTTCCTTATAAGCCTTTAGGTCTTCATATGACCATGCAAAAACTTGCTTATATTTTCTCAAAAGTTTAATCAAATTTGCCCTTATATGGGAATCTAAACTTTTTCCAATGTAAACAACTCGAGGACTGGTTTCTCATCCTAAGTTAATTTCTTCCAAGTCCTCAACCTTAGAATTGCTTATCTTTGCTGAGTGATCATTTTGACTACCAAACAATGCTTCAAGTTCAACCAAACCTTTAGAAATCTGATTAGAATTTAATTGGACAATCTCATTTCCTAAGACATAGTCTTTACCATCATTATTCTCAATTAAGGTATTGCAATCTATGCACTGAATCTCATAACGGTCCAAACATTGAATGACTGTTATAATATCTTGGTCATCCTGAAAAACATGCCAGTTGTATATATTATCTAGAACAACTGACCTTGTCTTAACTTCAATTATTGACACCCATGTAAGGTTTGATCATCAGTTTTGAAAGCAACATTCGCTAAGAAATCTGCCATTATATTTTTTGACATTTCTATCCAACTTATATCAAAGGAATTAAACATTTCAATTTGATCCCAAATAGCATATTTATACATCTTTAATCTATCATTTTTCACTGCATACTTGGATCTTATTTGGGCTACCACTAATTCAGAATCACCATAAACTTTTAAACATTTTATTCCATGTTTAATGGCAATTTCTAGCCCTAAAGATAAAGCCTCATACTCTACTATATTATTTGTACATTGAAAGGCTATCAAAAAGGAATATTTGAAAGCTGTACCTGACGGAGATACAAGTAATACACCAGCTCCAGATCCTTCTTTTAAGCAAGCTCCATCAAATACATTTTCCACAATCCATCATCTTGTATACTGAATTCTTTAATCAGAGGACCTGTACTTTTACACTGATGATGATCACTCTTCTGTACTATGAAATTATCCATGTCCACATCAATACAATAATTAATGTTAGTGTCTTCATACCATTCAACCATATGAGGAGTCCTACCTTCTCTTGACACTTTAACATTATTTCCATTAATATTAAAATTAGCATATGATAAATCATTTTGTATGCTACCTCCCATTGAAGCACTCCACTTTCTAGACAACAACATCCCATAATGTGGTGGTATGTCAACAACAAGAACATTCATAGTTAAAATCACATCAGGACATACTGCTAATTTATAAGGCATGGCTTCAATAGTACCAATAACAAGGACTTCTCTAGAATCCATTGCTTGACATCTCCCATGAGGAGTGTCCACTTGTAATCCCATAGAATTCATGATTTCTACTGGCATGAGAGTGTTTGATGCCCCTGAATCAATCATGCAATTTTTTAGCATCCTTCCATTAATTACCAATGTTAGAAAAAATGGGTCTACAACCTTAGGAGAAGTAGTTGTGTTCAAGAAAATTTGAGGAATTTCAGAAATCATCACTTTAGCTTCCTTCCCTTTGTTACTTGGTCTCTTATCAACATTTTCTAAATTTTTAACTTTCACTGTAGGCACACTGTTCAAAAATGACAAAACCTTTTCTTTATGTTCCTTAATCCTCATCATTTCTAAAAATGGAACTTTTACAGTCATTTGAGACAAATAGTGGCCCATGTCTAATGGAGTATACTTCATATTTGAGGACTTTGATTTTTCAACTGTAATATTATTTTCCTCAATTTGTATGTTCAGAGTTGGTTCTTCTTTCTTAGATTTTTTGTTTTCTATCTTAAGAGAAGAAGTACTTGTTTCTTGTGACTTTTCTTTTCCTTCTTGTACAACAATAGGCTATATGGTTTTAGTTATAATCTTAACCTTAGGTTTATTTGCGTTTTCCCTAGGTCCATCTTTCTTTTGTACATACTTGGTATCTATTTTATTTTCTTTTATAAAGATACCAGCAGGATGACTACCAGTTCCACCAATTGTTCTATTCCTTAAATGATAGTTGCTTCTAGCTTTGTTCACCAAATCTGTAGTAATTCTTTCATTTTCTTCATCTGAAGCTTTTTTGACCAATGGAATGTCCTGATTATTTTGTGCATAACATCTTACATGGTCATCTATTTCTTCTGCTTCACTGTCTGACAAATTTTGTTGATGATGATTCTCTACATTCCCTTGTGAACCATATGAATCATGATTTTCAATTTCATTATCTAAATCTACATCATGACATGAATAGGCATTTTTCATATTGTA
>MU225944.1:786919-801078 GCA_018584345.1 Thuja plicata
TTTCTTTTCTAGGTGGGACAATAGGCTTCCCATCCTTAAATTGAGTTCCATAAGGATGATTTTGCATTCTATTCTGAGGATTATAAGTGTTGTTATAGGATGGCCTATTATTTTGAGGATCCCTATACTCTTTATACTCTGGTTCCTTTAGGTTACTCCTACTAAACCTTGCATCATCTCTTCTATTTATTTTACCAGAGACCCTTCTTTTCATCTCAATATTTACTGCTATCTTGTAAGCATCAGTGAGGGTTCTGTTATGCCCTGCATCCCCGTCTCTACATTTTGTGTGCAAAATGTTGGGTCCCCCTTTTTTGTTTTTGCTTGCGGCTTTGCCTTGCCTTCCTTTCCCTTTTTGTTTTCTTTCTCCGGGGTTTTCTTCCCTGGTGTGGTGTTTTGTTCATTTGGTTTTTTCCTTTGGGACTCTGGTCCTGGAGGTTGTCCTTCGTTGGGAACCGAATTCCAGACTCTGGGATTCTTCGCCATGATGTTCTTAAGAACATCATCGCGAGGAATCCCCAGGCCTGGAATCTGGAGGTTTGCTTGTCCAGATATTTCCAGAAGGAGGAAGGTTACCTTTTACCACAGGTATAAATAGGGCTTATTTGTCACTTTCACATTTACCGCGATCAAAACTTCCAAGCACTTAGAGCGATTAACAAAGTGATTAACAGAGCATTTGCAGAGAGTTTATGATAATCAATGCTTAACATTTCCAATCACTTTCAGGCAAGTGCAAGTGCTTCGTGGTGGTGATTCTGACCATTTGACAACTCGAGCTATTACAGAGCTCCTGCGGTAAATCCTCCCTTTCCTCTACCTTCTGCGTTCTCAGGTTGGTGTTTCCGCTCTCCTGCTTCTCTGGTTTTCCTCCGTTTCATTTTGTTTTATTTGTTTTTTTTCTCTGTTTCATCTGGTTTATTGTTTTATATTTTTTTTTCCACCCGTTGGTGGGTCGGCTCTGCCAGAGGGTTTTCCGCCCTCTGTGCAGAAGTTGTTCATTTGTAAAATAGGTAAATAGCTGTATATATATTTTGCTTTGTCTAGTTTTCCCACGGGTGCCATTCCGCATTGTATACTTGTGTATATATGTATGTATAGTTGTATATAGTCTCTGTATATCTCTCCATGTCTTTGTATATATCCCTTGGCTCTATATATATCCTTCCGGGTGGCTTAATGAGTTGGTCGAGTCGCCTGTGTTTCTGGTTTTTCGCCCGCGAACTCGCTTCGGGGCAGAAAACCACCTGTTTGAAACTCGGCTCTCAGCCGGTTTTAGATAGGCAATTTTCTCTCTCCTCCTTGAAGTCTATCAGAACCTCATTTATGTCCCATGTGCATAATCAATTCTAGCCAAGTGGCTTTCCCTTTTCACGCGTTCGGACAGTTGGCTCCTCCGTTATTGCCATAACTTCCATTTAATACCTACGCAAGTGGCGCCCACGTGGGCTCGATGACTTGGCTTTTTACGTGTCCTCACTAACGGTCATTTCTCTGGCTTTAGGGTCTCCTACCATCATCCATCCTGTGTCTTTACCAAGTATGATGAAAATCTTTGGACACGGGTGTTTAACATGATGAGTTTGTGATGTGTTTTGCTTTTCGGTTATCTTTGCATGAAACTAACTTTTCAGGAAAAGCAAGCACTGTGGCGGTAAGATCTCTAGACCCCAAAATAATTATTTTGATAAACATATTCTGACGGTCGCTTTTCCTTGTAGGTTCCCAGAGTTTATCTTTCAAGCATGTCCTAAGCGTCTGCATCTTCTCCACCCAGAAGTCCAGAGCTACCTACCACTGCAGAAACCAGGGTAGCAGTAAAATCTAAGATGGAGAAGGCCCTAGAAAAGATGCCCCTGACCATGAAATTTGTACATGATAATGTCATTATGGGCTCAAAGATTGAGTCTAAGGTCAAGCTGATAACCGACACCAAAGTCGGAACATGGTCAAAAATGTAGGCCTTGGTGAAAATAATGCACATCCAGCAACAAGCTGGAGATCAACTAGCAACTAATGTTGGGAACTCCAGAATCCTCTGGGAAGCTTGTTTCCCGTGCTCCATGCAATCTCCAGAGCTTATCCTAACACTGGTAAACCACTACAACTCTTCTATTCGGGCCGTTATGCTCGCGGCTGCGAAACCTATAGGGTACCCCACTCCACTGGTGTCCCTCGACCCAGTCACATTCCAGGTGAGCCTGGGAATCCCACAGTTTGAGAAGGCCTCGGTGGTTACAAGGACTAATGCCTTGACCCAGTTCACACAAATAGAGGATGCTGCCCAGGTATACATGAATACCCATTGGCTTAAGGCCCCAAAGAGGGACCCAAAGAGAATGAAGATAGAGATTCTCCGCTCTAAATTCAAGGAGAGCATCCAAATGGGGATGATAGCATTAGCCCAGGCCTTTGGGCAGCTCTCTGCCCAAGATTTTTTCAGATGGATGTACTATTTCCTCCTCGGCATGTCCACCAAGGGAGGGTACTTCGACTGGGCGACGATAATCTCCAACCACGTCGACTCCCAATTCCAGTAGTTGAACAGGAAGAAGAAGTTTTACATGTCTTCTTATGTTTTCTGGGCCTTGGCGTAGTAGAGGCCCCATTCCCATGGCCTACTTACTGACGACGTACTCAGGATTGGCCTGGGACAAAAGGCACCGTGGGACCATTTCCCACAGATTCAATGGGAGGCTAGTTTCCCCAGTTTTTGCCAGTTAAATGATGCATTCATTTACTACGATCTGCTTACACCCACCCGGGATGCCGGATACCACCTGTCTACTGAGGCGATGAATCTAGTCCATAGTTATGGACATTACTATATTCAGTTCCAACAACACACATACATTAGGGTCACCGGTTTCTCTAGGAAACCCTACTTGTTGCCCAGACATTGTGGGGACAAGATCGTACTGTTGGAATATTGCAGGCAAATAATGGAGGTGCATGCCTTCTTTGCCCTCAAGAAGATCCCCAACATCCCATTCCCAATTACATGCGAGAACTACATATGCAGTCTGGCCACCATGAAGGAGGCAGACAATGAGCTGACAAGTTATAACTTGCAAAATTTTTATCTAGCGCGGAAATTTTTTGGTCCGCACGGCAGAATTGCAACGACAATGCCCCGGGCTTCAGAGCCCCATCGTATACACATGGAGGACTTCTAGGCAGACTGCCAAGATGATGTGGAGGTGCGCAGCAGGCACTTCATCAGAATGACGGCCGACATGATGCAGAAGCTAAAGCTCCGGAAGTTCCTGTTAGACTTCTCGGACGCCGCCCCCACTATCGATCCCCAATATAAGGCAAAGGGGATCGAAAAAAAGGCCCTTCCACCAATAAATTGGGCTTCCCAAGAGGGGCCCATAATTGAATACTTCACTCGAGAAGTGGTCGAGAGAAGCCACGCCTATTTTAAGAAGGTGTGCCCTGGGAGTACCCACTGAGCAGCCCAGCCGGTGCCAAAGTTAACTCCCCCGCCAATACCAAAAATGACTTCGGGGGTCGGGACTTCTTCGCAGGGTGTAGATAAGGGAAAAGGAATAGACATGACCCCTTCTGTGCAAGAAGTCCCCATTACAGAGCAAATAAAGTAGTCAGTGGCAGCCTCCCAGCAGATGAGGGAGCAATTAATAATGAGGTTGGCCACCCCACCACTCATGGCTGGACCACTTCATCCCTCCTCCTCTCAAACATTGGCTGCCTTGATGGTTAAGGCAACAGGGGTAGATCCCCTGGAGGCGGCAGCAATAAGAGATGCGGGGCCACCTCTGGTTACCCAAAGAAAGAAGAAGCTCAGCAAAAAGCCCAAGGCAGAGCCGGAGCCAGAAGCATCCCGCCCCCAGCAAGTAGAAATCCTTTCTTCCAGTTCCCCAGAACCGGAGAAAGAAATAGAACCTGTAGAGGTCCCAGCCAGTCCCCCTCTAGAAGAAGAGTTTGATGTATTTGCAACCGATGAATTTGGAAACTTGCAAGGGGACGATACACAAGCGGAGGCAGAAGTCCCAGGGACAGAATAAGAGGCCACAGACCAAGAAGATATTGAACAAGAGCCTGTATAGCGACAAGAGCAGCAGGTGGAAGAGAAAGAGCTAGAGTCAGAGATTATCTCCGGGGCTCAAGAGATGCAGGGTCTGGGAGTGGACCAACTAAAGCAAGGAAAACAAATGGCATCCACTGGGGGAACCAGACCTTCAGGAATAACCGTAACCCTAGCCGCCATGTTCCAAGGGCCACTCTTGGGAGCGACCTTCAGACAGGTGATCATGGCGGCCCAAACTCTAAATCTTGGCCCAACACCTCTCCTATTATCAAAAGAGGTGCCGACAGAAAAAGAGGCCCCGGTAGAAGAACAACAAGAACAAGAAGAAGAGCATCTTGAAGAAGAAATCCCTGAGGAAGCCTACCAGGGTCCAGATCCAGTGATTGACGTACAGGACAAGGCTGAGGAGATGGAGATCAAAGAGGATGTCACTGCAGAAGAAGTTGAAGCAGGGAGAGAAATAGATGAGGTCCACATTACTAAGGAGCAACAGCCACAAGACACTGGGGAAGAATCAGGAGAACAAATTCTGGTAGGAAGGCCACCTCTACCACCTCAATGGCTGATAGAGAGAAGAAAAATAAAGGCTCAGTCCACTCTAGTGATTCCTCTCTCCCTAGCTGAAATGATGGCCCAAGTTCAGGCCCCACCAAAGGCAAAGAAAGCCTGGATAGTTCACACTCTTTGAACTGGACTGGGCGGAGAAAAAATTTCCATTGTGGCAACACCTCCCCCAGATGCTGATGAAGCAACCGTAGATCCCGCAGACTACAATGTTGCAGAGGTATCCCTAGGCAAAAGGGGAAAGCAAGGTGAGGTAGACTTGCTGAAGGAGGCAGCAAGGGCAGTGGAGGCCCGATATGAGAAAGGGGCCCAGAGGCTCAAGGCTGAAAAGGAAAAAAATGCAAACCTTATGGGGCTGCTTACCGAGCTGGCCTGACCCATCAATGCCGCTCCTCCGGAGGCCTCCACCTTAGAAGATCTACCGTAGAGTGACATAGACTCCCTGTGAGTAATGAAAAAGAAAGCCCAAGCAGTGGACGAGTGGGTCGCCCTGCAAATAGGAAACACCTGGCATTTCCTGGTGTCCACCCTCCCAGATTTATACATGGCCCGACAGGTTATTCATCAGGCGAAAATGCTTATTGAGCTTTGGGAGGGTGACACTAAGAATTACAGGCATGGAAGGTGGAGGTCGAAGAGCTCCTTACCTTGGGAGAGGATATGATTTCTGAATCCAGAATTCTGGGTGATGAATCATTTGATTTTGTGAGAACCCATCACTCCAGACTTGACCTCACATTGGAGGTAACCAAGAAACTGGTAGGGTCCTTACAAGAAAAGGTAAATGCTGTAAAATATTCTTCTAATTTATACAAGTCTTTTGTACTAAAGACTTCTGGGGCTGATCCCCTTAGCACAGATACATGCATCCCCGAAGATTCAGTTTTGGGGAGTTTTGATGAAATAATGAAACCCCGGTATCAATCCCCAGAGGGGATAGATGGGGCCCGAATGGCAAGATTATGATACTTAGTGGTCATGACGTGGCAAGAATGGTGGATGAATTCAAAGAAAATGTTCTGGACCTGGGGGATCAAGTTGAAGTGGCCAAGCACAGAAGGGACAGCTTAAAAGACATAGATGAAGATGGCATTTCCCGCCTCCTCCAGGCCTTCAACGATAATAAGCAACCCTGAGCTTTTTCCGGGGACTGGGGAGAACTCAAGTGTTGGGAATTCTTTATTCTTTGGGGACATAAGTTCTCGGATCCTAGAGTCCTGGATCCAAAATTTTGTATTCTTTAAAGTGATCTGTGTCCCTGTCCCCGAGGCCGACCGGTCACTTTCACAAGTGGTTAATAAAGGGTGTTAGAAGGTTGTTGGCTACATTAAGGGACGTTGACTCAGCAATTGGTTTTCTGACAGGGTAATCTTCTGGAGGTGCCGCTCAAAAGGTACACTTGGCACATTGGAGACAGGGCACCGCATTTCCCATTTATGAGGCATGTAGCCTCGGTCCCTGGGGGACCTACTTTCTTCTTTTCCCTTTTTGGCTCTCTTCTCAAGGCCGATTCTTTTGGTGAATATCCTTGTCTTATCCTTCTGACATGACAGACCTATTCCGTCTCCAGGTCTTTTGTAGGGTGGTGCAGGTAGTGTCGGCCCCCAGATATTGTATTTTATTGAAACATGAAGTAAATAGGGTTAGGTTTAGAAGAGAGTTGTATAAATAGGCAGACCGACCCATTTCCAAGGGTCGGCAAAATTGATGATTTTGTTGTCCATGATAATAGCAAAGTAATTTCTCATTTTAGTTGCAGAGCTCAATGCTCCATTGTTCTGGATTTGTGTAGACAAATGCTCCTCTAGAGCCACCATTGTATCACGTACCAGTGCTTGCTGGAAGGAACATTAATAAAGAAGGAAGAATTCTTGGCAATGATGTTGGTTGCATTCCTGCTTCTGAGTTAATGGTATTTCATGTTTCAATGTTCTTCATGTCTTCTACTCTGATATGTTAAAAATAGATTAACGACCTCTTTGCTTTTGCTACTGATTAAATGCTAGCCGATGGTTATGTATTTCTTCGGTATTTAGTGTAGTCTATCAGAGTATTATTGATGTTCTGGATATTTAAGCATGACTATAGTTAGATGAAGTGTTTCTAACCCTGCAGGATATTTTTCATTTTATTTGCTGTGTAGAATGCTAGGGGAAACCTTACTGTGTTGAATCTCTGGAGGTAATGAGTTGAAGAAACCAGCTATCCCCCTTGAAAATAGTCACCTCTCCCAACTGAGCCCCGCATCATCGTGACCCGACACCCAGGTGCTTGAAGGCCCTGGGAATTTATTTTACCTGGACAACCTTTGCAGACGGAGTTGGCCGGTATCCCCAGAACTTGGTGACAACTTATGACTGTTGGCGGACCCAGTCAAGAAAACCCCATCAATAGAAACTGGAGCTAGAAGGAGGGCATGAACTCATCCCCCTCCCAAGATTCTGATTTTACACCTCCCGAGGGTTCCCTGAGTTATAGTTTTTAAAGGCAAGCCTTCAGCGGGATTGGATCTTTCTCCCCAGCGAAATTTGAAAGATTCCTTAGGTCTACCCTTAATCCTGGAAGGTTTGTTGAACTCGAGCCTCCTGCTTGAAATAAATGGACCTCAAAAATCATACCAGCCACTATTGTCTGGGGGTCTACCATACCTCCGAATACACAAAATCCTTAGACAATCCCGGGAACCAACACCCAAACTACCCAACATATAATTCCCCCAATGGCTGCGTACTTTAGAAACACCGGGTCCCCAATGGGAACTTTTCTGGGCGTAATCAATGACTTACCCTCTCACCCGGAGAAGATTTGCCCATGATATGAGCACTTAGGCTCACGGACTGCGGAAGAGCACTTACAGGCATACAAAGATGCCATGAACCGACACCGGATCCAACATGAGGATGTTGTGACTCGAATGTTTCCCTTGTCCTTAGGGCAGGATGAGTTGAACTGGTATCTTAACCTTCCTGCCAACTCCATAAATAGTTGGCAGGACATGGAGGACACCTTCCTGGCTACCTTTCGTGTACATGTGGACCCAGCCTGGTCCCATAGCCAGTTCATCTCCATCAGAAAGGAACCCAATGAACCTCTTGCAACATTCAACCATAGGTTCTAGCGCACTCTAAAGCGGTGCACGGGCCCTTTCATTCCATCCCCAGAGGTAACCATACAGACCTATCTCAATGCGATGGACCCTTTTATTGCCACTCTCCTTTGGAAAACAACCACCGCGGGCGACCGTGACACCTTGGTAAAAGTTTACAACCTCGCCCTAGAGCTGTCCCGTGGCCTCAACAAATCCCCGGGCAGGATTGGGCAGAGCACGCCTTTCAACATGATCCCCGATGGAACTGCATATGCCGGGGGATACAACCCCAATCTGGCAATAGGTGCCACCTTGATGGCGATGAATCCTCCACCACCCTTGATAGACCAGTAGGCACGGTATGTTTACCCAACCCAGACCCAGATGACACCGGGTCTGGAAGTCTTCCCTTGGAATCAGCCGCAGTAGGCACAACAATCTCAGACACAATCATCCGGAGTGCCCTTCTTCCAGTCATCCTCGACTGGAGGATTGCCGCCCTCAACTCCGGCTAATACTGCTGCCTTCCTGGGAGGCCAACAACAACAACAGCTGTCTTATTGTGACACAAACACTTAGTTGATCACCGAGGTCGAATCCCTCCAGTGAATGTTGTCCACCTTGACCATGGACATGGGCCAACTGAAGGCGGGGTCTTACGTGCCCCAGAATTTGAATTCCCAGAGGGGAAACATTTTTTCTGGCCAACGAAACAATAATGTCGGAGGGAGAAACTTCAACAACAGGTCTAGGCCCAATCAGCAACAATGGAATAATAACGCGAACACCGGGGGCCCGCCTCCAAACCAAAATGCCAACCAAAATGGTGCTGGACCATCATATTTTACACCAGTCGCAGACTTCCAGCCCATGAATAATTGGTGTAGATTACACGACACTAGTTCTCACAACAAGGTGAATTGTGCCACTTTGGAGAAGTTCATCATGATCTCCTAGCTGGACAGGCAGCAGTCGCACGATGCTACCCCTCTGGAACCCCCTTTCCAAGAGCCAAATCATAGTGCCTTCACTTGTGATACCATCTTCTTTGGGACTTCTGGGGAGGATGAAGAAGAATCCGAATTGCAAGGATTCTTTGATGAGTCTATCCCGCCCTTTGAGGCCAACACCTTTACTAACCCACGGACTCCATACAATACTCAGAGTTAGGTTGGTAAAGGACTAGCCTACTTGCCTACACCTCCTATCAAAGACACTCCTCCCCAAAATAATACGACTGACCGACCCGTTCCCCCCAAAGGTCCTAGCTCTAATCAAGCAAAAGACCTGGCCAAGGGTGATCACCAGTTCCTAGGAGGAAGATTTGATTTTATGAAGGCATTAGAATAGACCACCACCTCCATGACCTTGATGGAGGTTTTGCTAAACTATCCCGAGCAGAAGAAATCTCTTTTGTAGCTCTTAGGGAACCTGAAAACCGTCAGCCGCCCGCCGAAGACTGTCTCGTTCAAAGATGCTAATGCGGCCATCTTCTAGGGGAACAATGAGGATCCTCCCTTCCTACTAGGCCTGAATATCCACGACAAGAATATATATAATTGCCTAGTGGACTTTGGAGCTTCGGGTAATATCATGCCCTTGTCCATTTCTTAGAAGCTCGGATTCCACCCCACCCCATCTAATGGCGCAGTAATCCAGCTGGATAAGACTGCTATGAAAATGGTGGGGGAATTGAAGAACGTCTGGATACATCTTATCCAGGACCCCAGGATAGCCAGCATGATTGACATCCAAGTGGTGGACATCGCAGAGACCTACGGGACGTTACTAAGTCAGAATTGGTCTAAGTCCTTGAATGGGTACTTTTTGACCGACTTCACCCATTTATGGCTTCCATGGGAAGGAGAATCAAATAAGATTCAGGTCGAAAGCGAACCCCAGATGAGACAGGCCCTTACCAAAGTTGGGAGGGTCAATGAGGTCTTTTTCTCTGAGACTTCTCCAGGGGTGTACCGACCTTTTGAAATCTTAACATTCGATTTTGTCCCCGGAGAGGATCCCGCTGTGCTACAGAGAGCCCAAGACCTAGAAAAAAATATGAGAGTTGAAATTGGCTCTCAAGGTGCCACAACAACCTTTTCCATGCTCCTGTCTAACACTTGGTGCCGAGTGCACTACCAAAAACATTCAGAGCTCGAGTGTGAACCATGTCTCTCAATCGTTAATCGGCACCTCGATACCTTCTAGAATAAACATATAACTAATTCCCTGGGATCCAGTGTTCCTACGGGATGCGCTCCTTCGATGCCATCTCCTCGGGAATCCCAAATCTAAACACCTCCGAAGGAAAATTCTACGTTCACGCCGGTGGTCCAGGATATACCCCCCAAGTCTCCCAACAACAGTCCAAAGACTGCCCCCCCTCCCCAGCTCCAGATTATGAACAATGACTTATGGACCCTTAAGTTTGATGGGTCCCGATCCAAACAAGGCTGTGGGGCTGGGGTAGAACTAATCAACCCACAAGGGAAGTCCTTCCTCGCATCCTACAGACTGCAGTTTAATTGTACAAACAATGTCACAGAGTACGAGGCTTTGGTCCTCAGACTCTTATTCGTGCTAAGAAAAGGTATCACCTGCCTTTGGGCTCTGGGTGATTCAGAGTTGATTGTTAAACAAGTCTGGAGTCAATACACTTGTCGCGACAAAAGGCTGGCCGCATACCGCAACCAGGCTTGGAGCCTTATCGAAGATTTTGATGCTTTTGGCATTGACCTCATTCCTTGGCGATGTAACTATGTCCCGGATGCCCTCGCCATTTCTGCCAGCACACTTGAGCCAATAGCTGGCTCGCGACTCTGGAGATTTTTGGTTGAGATGGTCCCCACCCCGTCCATTCCAGATAATGTCACCCACTTTTAGGTTTTTGAGAATGATCAACATATCCTGGCCTTCATGGAAAATGTTGGTGTCTTTGAAGACCAGATAGTGGAGGAACATGACCATGACGATACTGGGTAGGGTGATGAAGATGATGGGATCATGGACCTACCCACTAACACCATCCCAAAGGGGATGGTTGCGCTGGAATGAATCTTCGACTCAGACCTCGGGCCCATGAGAAGGTGTCATCCTCCTTCAAGGGATGAAAGTTTGAAAAGGTTAACATCAGCCAGCCTGGTGAAGAAAAGATTATTCACATTGGTACCTCCTGTTCCCCTGAAGAAAAGGAGAAGATTCTCGCAGTTCTCCGAGAATACATCGACGTAATTGCCTGCGGTTATGAAGATTTGAAAACGTATGACACATCCATCATGACCCATACTATTCCTCTAAAACTTGACGCTAAGCCCTTTCGGCAAAAGCAAAGACCGATCAACCCTCTAATAGAGCCTCTGATTCATCAAGAGGTAGAAAAACTGCTGTCAGCTCAGATAATCTTCCCAATCTGGCATACTACGTGGGTTGCCAACCTGGTCCCTGTGAGGAAGAAAAATGGTGAGATCCGCCTTTGCGTGGATTTCTGAAACTTGAATAATGCCTCCAAGAAAGATAATCACCCTCTCCCTTCATTGGATGAGGTGTTGCAGATAGTGAATGGATCCTAGATGATGTCCTTCTTGGATGGATACTTGGGATATAACCAGGTCATGGTCAAGTACGAAGACAGAGAAAAAACAATGTTTACCACCAAGTGGGGAACATTTGCGTACAGGAGAATGCCCTTTGGTCTTATCAATGTAGGGGCTACATTTCAGAAGGCCATGGACATTGCGTTCGAGGGCCTTGTGAATCGGTGCATAATCATCTACATGGATGATTTGACCATCTTTTCCCAAGACAGGCGCGACCATGCCACCTATTTCACCCAGATCTATGAGAGATGTCACCGGTATGGATATCCCTCAACCCCAAGAAGTGCATATTCGGGGTCAGCGAGGGGAAGTTGCTCGGGCATATTATCTCTGAGAAGGGTATATCCATAGACCCTGATAGAGTCGAAGCGTTGCTAAATTTACAAATGCTTGGCAGCAAGAAAGCGATGCGATCCTTCTTCAGAAAAATCAACTTCCTCCGGCAGTTCATCATGGGATTTGCAAAAATAGTCAAACCGCTCAACGAGATGATGAAGAAGGATACCAAGATTGAGTGTAGTCATGAGGCAAAGTAGGCATTCACCCAGATCAAACAGATAATAATAGAAGCACCTGTCCTGGCTAGTCCAGACTATTCCCTTCTGTTTTACATTTACTCGTTTGCTTCACCGCATTCTTTCACGGCAGTGTTGACCCAAAAGGTTGAAGGAGAAGAATGACCAATAGCTTTCATGAGCTCCCCCTTCAAGAATGCCAAAGTACAATATTCATCACTAGAGAAGCAGGCCTTTTCTCTAGTTCACGCCGTGAAGAAATTCTGGCATTATATTCTCTGGAGTAAGGTACATGCTATCATTCTGAACCAAGCTGTCAAGTCTCTGCTGATGCAGAGTGAATTGGGCGAGAGACGAGGGAAATGGATGGCCATCCTCCAGGAGTATGACTTAGAAATGCAGCCCATGAAAATAGTCCAGGGCCAAGGACTAAGCCGAGCGATGGCAGGAGAGACTCCCCGCATAGAGTGTTAGACTTACACGGTGGAGTCCATTACCCAAGACCCGTGGTACACTGATTTAGTATACTTGCTACTAAACAACAAATGCCCAGAGGGGTTACCTCCCTACAAATGCCACACTCTGTGGATGAAAAGCGCACACTTCATGATCAAAAACTCCACGCTTTATCGTAGAAACTATGAGGGAGTGTACCTCTGGTGCATCGATAGAAACTAGGCTGTAAGAGTGATAGATGAATTCCATGGATAGTTTGGAACCAGGCATGGCTCAACCGATGCCACTGCCCATCAGATCCTTCGGGCCAGATACTATTGGCCCTGTATATTCAAAGATGTTTACACTCATGTTAGGAAATGCAACACTTGTCAAACCGCAGTGCATCATGAACATAACCCAACTATGCCTTTACAACCAGTCTATGAGGCTAGACCATTTTCCCAATGGGAATTCAAATTCATTGAGGAAATCAGCCCCAACTCGTCTGCCAACCACTGATACATCCTTACTGCTACTGATTACTGCACTCGGTGGTTTGAAGCTATACCTTGCAAAAACAACACAATGGACGTAGTTATCAAGTTTCTGGAAGAAAACATCGTCACACAGTTTGGAATGCCCTTTGCTTTAGTATGTGACAATGGTCTGACATTTTATTGAGCACAGCTACTCAAATGGACCTACAATCGAAGGATCACTTTGAAGTTCTCCAGCAACTATTATCCCTAGGGAAGTGGCGTTCTTGAATCAACAAACAAAAATCTACTTGAAGTGATCAAACACCTTTTAGAACAAAATCTCCGGGACTGGCATCAAAAACTGAAATTCGCCCTCTAGGTGGATCGCAGTCGTGTCAAGGCTACCTTGGGGATTTCCCCATTCCATCTGGTCTATGGTCAGAACCCTATATTCCCAGTCAACTTACAGATCCCAGCTTTACAATTTATGGAAGAATTTAGCAACAGGGACAACATTATGGAGGTTCGACTCTTGAATCTAGTGCGAATGGAAGAATAGCGAGACACAGCCCTCTAACACTTCGTGGGTCATCAAGCAGTGGTAAAATGTTGGTTTGATAGAAGAGCCTAATACAAGGATTTTCAGATTTTGGATCTGGTCCTGTCGTGGGACAAGGCCCGGGAGAAGAAAGGAAAGCATACCAAGTTCCAACGACTCTGGCTCAGACCATAACTGATCTCAAAAATTTGCGAGACAAATACTTACCGCCTTAACACCCTGACTGAAGAACCTATTGCATTGCCCGTTAATGGACAGTTTCTCAAACACTACTTTGAGTAGGGTAAGATTGTCCAAAGTTGTATTATATGTAAAGTCTTCCGCTTGTAAATATTCTCTTTCGGGTGTCTCGTGTAGAATCTGATGAAAGATCAGATTCACGCCAAGATCCAGCTGCATGCAAAAACCTGTCACAAGAAATGAAGAGAAAGAAGGAAAAAGCGAAACTCAGTTTTTACTCAAAAGGTGAGAGCAAAAATGTTAACTGAATTAATGAGAAGAGATTACAAAGTTTGACCTTATAAGGTGAACAAACCCTAAAACCTAAAAGCTAGGATGCGCAATATAATTAATATAAAGTATTAATTATATGCACCTAAGTGAAAGCATAAGCCGAAAAAGAGTAAACTGATTACTCTAACACCCCCCCTTAAGCTGAACGCAGGGAGAAAGAATACCTAGCAAGACTAAGAAAGCAAGAAATGGGTCCCGGCAACAAGGCCTGATCAGGTACCCAGTACAAGAAATCTCTGTAAACCGGAGACAAAGGAGAAAACCCAGTGGGAAAAACCCCTCTCCAAAAAGAGATATAAAAGCAAGCACAGACAAAAAGCATGACTTCAAGAGACTCTCTCAAAGCCAGTAGTACA